>JACXSJ010000110.1:53785-109511 GCA_014851325.1 Pentalonia nigronervosa | reverse complement strand
AACATTGTAACTTTTTTCTTAAAATATTTTTTTTGTTTTGATTGACTAGTCATCAGTTCTTTAAAATAATTCTGATCTTTTGATTCAAGATGACTATGGTTTGTAATTAGGTGCCGATTTAATTTACTCGGGACCATTGAGCTATTCGAAAGTTTTTCACCACACACAACGCATAATGGAAGAGGTTCTTCTTCATTTTCCGTCCAAAAAAAACCAAAACTTAAATAATTGTCAGAATACTTACGTATGACTTTAGGTTTTTTCGCCGAATTAATTATTTTATTTGAATTTTCGCCACTATTATCCTATATACGTCTTTTTAATAAATTTATCCATTTTATTGAAAATACTGTAATTTAATTATTTAAAATGTATATACTAAACCACGACTGTTAGAAAACATTGACGTTTAACGACTAATAGTTGTTCATAATATTTTACTTTATCCGCCAAACGATAATCATTATTGATAACGAAAATTAAGTACTGGGAAATTTCTATTTTTAACACGTAATAATACTATATGCGTGTACCAAAGTCGCGACTCGCGGCACACCTACAGCCAGTTCGCGGCACACCTATGTGCCGCGGAACACTGGTTGAGAATCACTGACCTAAAGTAACGTTAACACTATTGTCTATAATAAGCATTGGATTTAGATATCAGAGAATTAACGGTTATTAGGCGTTACGGTCATCGAGCAAATGTCAATTTGGTGTTTGTCGATTTTATATTCCTAATAGCCACATAATAGAAAATAACGCGACATTGAAAATTATACTTTCAGAACGAGGTGAACTGTAAAAACCTAGTGCTAAACTTGATACATATATATGTAAGTTGGTAAATCCTTACAATGATGTATTACATTTTTTATACATATTTTTATAAGTTTTTAATTATCATAACGATTTAGCTATTGATTACAAATGTATGTCTAACTTATATTTACAAACCTATTTTTTGTTTATAAGATGACATGTAACCATGTGTTTTTATTAGATTATAATAACGATTTTTTTCTAGAATATTTTTATTTGTTTATTTTATTTATATACATTTATTATTAAAAGAAAATTATTTTAGCAATGTTTATTATTATTATTAATAAAATTTTTCCCTATTGCATTTATATTTCGATCGGTCAAAAAGGTATAACGTTCTCAATCGTTCGATTATGTCATATGTAAAGCAGTCACCGGTTGATGACAAAAACTGCAATTCGAAAAAAGTTTTTTCTAGTTTCCTTTTTATTCCAATTTGCCAAAGATTATATTAGGTTTTATCATGTGATAAATTATAATTTTTCATAGACTTTTATGTTAGGTTGCATAAACAGTCACTAAATATTTAACGAGTTAATAGTGAGCTATTGTCCGGATGTCCTTTAAACATGATTTAGTGGCCTGTGATTGTTCCATTAAATTGTATTGAACCATTACTTTAATCAATTTTTTTCATTCAACCCAGCATTAGGGATTTACAACCGTAAATCACACTGTTTAAAATGTCATCTATTTTTACGTTTTAAAATTAAATTAATAGAAAGGTTAGTTATAAACATTTTTTAACGTTGGATGATCGACCTTCAGTCAACTTCGTTAAAATTTTAAATATGATTTTAGTTTTTTAAGTTAATTTCCAGTTTCATCGGTTCGATGAACAAAAGGTAGGTATAAAAAATAGGTTGGTATCGTTCTCTTTTTAACAGTTAACACTTCAAAGTCCTTAACACAAATATGTACTCTACTATAAACGGCGCATTGTATAGGCAATCTGGAATTAACATGGCATTTGTAAATCACTTTCACTTATAACATTTGGAAATGTTATTTTATACGAGCTCCGAACGGCATATGTAATGGCCATTTTACTTCAAAATAGGTAAATGATAACAAGTAATAACATTTTACACCGACTTGGTGACAAATTTAACTATTGAAATTTTTTTTTTTATATTTAAATACATTATTAATCTCAAACTAATGTATCAATGTTTTACCCTTTATAGGGAATGGGGATATATTATATTTTAGATCTAAATAAAGAAATTCTAGCATAGTAGTACCTTGTGGTCATATGCCCTTAGATAATATTTTTAGATAGGTACAACACGATTTCGTACGGTCCTTATTAGCAAACGAAATCATACACATTTAAAATAATCATTTAGTGGTATATTACATAGATGCATCGTACATGTATTGTACCATTAATAATAGGTATCCATTTGTACCACTGCTAGTAGGACTGCAAAGTAGGAAATCGGATCATTTTTACTGCCCAAAAAAGTGATAACAGACAAGAAAAAAACACACACATAGTAAATCAACTAAATTTTTCGTATAGACAAAAACTAAAATGTATTTTGAAATTTTGGATAAAATTACTTTAATGAAAATTTTCATTTTATAGAAATAAAATATTTGAAAAAAACTCTAATTGTTTTAGTATTTTAGATTATTTGTATACAGAACCATAAAATCCTTAAAAAATAAAATCAATAATTATTATTTGTTAATACCCAATACATAACGGCGATTATTATAATTTTTGCTAATCAGTCATCAATCATAATATTATACTAATGATTTAACAAAGCGTCACAATATTTTTCAGTGGGTATAATCCTCTTATAAAAATTATTATGACAACAATTAACTTTATATTTTGAAAAGGATAAAATAAATATTCAAATATTTACGAACAGTTAAATAATACTATATTGATAATAATAATACATACTGTTATATTTAAAATAATCATATAATATGTTATATATATATAATTATGTATTCGTTTTTTTTCTTAATATACTTTACACAACGACAACGATAATAATATACACCTAATCCTAAATTTAATTTCGGTTTAAAAAAATAAGGAGATTAGAAATAAAACACAATATACATTAAGAATCAAAAAGGTGAGATTATACATTTATATACGTACTATATTACACAATTACATTATCTAAAAAAAAAATTGTATAATAACGAAAAAATCACAGAAGAGTAAAAGCAAAAAAAAATCATACTTATATATTTTGAGTTTCTTGATAATAGTGTATATTATACTAAAATATTTTTATAAACATTATGATTTAAGACAACCAATATAATTAATATCAATACAACAATAAGATCAAGTTTATATTTCATACAGTTTAAGAATAATGAGCACAAACCAAAGCACGACTCTGAGATATTGCAGGTTGATTTCTTACATCCCAAAAATATAATTCAAAACATAATTTAAATGTACGAACGAATATTATTACTATTTACACAAAACATACATCAAAAAGACAAATGGAGAACAGTAATCATATACTGTGCAATAACATTAGTTTTTTTAAATGTTTAATATATATTTTTATAAAAATATTTTCATTTTTTATTAACTCTTTTTTTTGTTGTTAAAGGAAGACCGAACAAATCTAAATAACACATAATAGTAAAGATTTTCATCATGAATTGCAACAATACAAAATAAAGGATAGTTCGGTTATCCATAATCATGGTAAAGTAAATTTGTTGCGTTGATTTTTATAAATTGATTACAGTTTATTAAAATACCGACAAATGATGCAGGTTCATATTTGCGTCATAATTGTGATGTATTAATAAACCTAATATAAAGTTTAATTACATTTTTTTGTCTTTAGACCTATCTATATATAGTTAATAAAAAACAAAAATAATAATAATAATTAAAAAAATTTGGAGGGGATATCTGAAAATATACAAGTCAAAAAAAAAAATCTATAGAACATTAACCCACCAATGGTCACAATTCATCATTGAGTAAATGGTGAGACCGCTCATTATAAATTTGTTTTGAAAGTTGCATTTTAAGCATACTTGATTTATTTTACTAAATACACAATATTTGCATTGTTGTAGAACACATTCATAATATAGTACAGGCGGCTGAACAGCAACTACTGCTTGCACCTTTACTTTTCTGTCTTTGATCTAGAAAAAATAAAAACATTAAATTATGATATTTAGTTTTATTTTATAAGTATATAGATTAATTTTATCCATAGTGTTTATGTAAAATTAAAAAGTAAAAATAATTTGATTTTTTTAAATCAAAACCAATTTTAAAATTAAAACATGGCAATCTTTTAAAAATATTGAAATTTAATACTAGAATAATTAAGTTTTACAAAATATGAATAAACTAGTTATTGTAATATAATATTGTTTATTATGGAAACCTTTTTATATGTAACCAATAATAATTGTATTACTTAGTATATAAATGGTTGTTCTCTCTAATAATTTAAAATATTATAATTTAAGCTTCTATTGCTGTGTTTCAATTGTTTATTATTTGTTTTTTCTTATTTCTCTTTTATTGCTGTTAATTTGCTATATATGCACATACATTTTATTTAAGTTCTACTACTCTCTATCTCTAACACAAGCTTTTGGCTTAAAAAAGATAGATAATCATGTAAAATTTTATAATTAAATTTTTGTAAGTTATGATGATTTTAATAAAAAAAAAAAATAAAAGAAAAATACTATTGAAAGATGATAGAATCAGGATAACGAGGAAATGTCTGCATAAGCAGTGAATATTTTTATACAATAATAACAAATGTTTTACTGTGGTGGTTGTTTATAAACATATTTTAATGATGTTAAGTTATAAATATTATTATTATGAGAATCCAAGTTAACGTTTAAATGCATAATTAAACTTTTTTTAAAGAGAAAAAACAAAAAAGTTAAAATATTTAAGAATGTTAATTCAAAAAAAACAAAACACAAACATAAAATATAAATGTTTTCAGTAGTTTAAAAATTATTGATTAATTTTAAACATAAATTATTAATATGTGTATGTTTTTATAAAATGTTTATTACATATTCTTTAAAAAAAACATAAAAAAAATATATTGGTTTTTAAACTTTGACCAATGATGGTGAAAACAATGATAATTAAATATCCTTCACAGGGATAATCAAGGATTTAAAAGACTGAGATTGCCCATTACTATTTACAGATGTCAACTATGAATTAAAAAATATAGGTGGTATCTTCGCGAGACCATAACCAGTGACAAAAAATGTTTATTCATCATAAATCTCACCTTGTGAATTAGGTTCGGGTAATGTTTCCCTTGGTACAAGATGCATAACAGTGGTACGGGCTGGAACGAGGCCTAGAGCACCCAATGTAACGTTGCTGTGTAAAAATCGACCCTGATATATCAGTCTGAGGATCTCAGCTTTTTCGACTGCTTCGTCCGCCCAATCTGTAATCATTAGAAAACATAACGAAATAATTTAATACATTGCCATAACTTAATATTTGTAATCAAACGTAGAATGAATGTCATAAACAAATATTTAAGCAGTAATGTGATAACATCGTAGTAATTTAATATTTTTCTAGATAATAAAATCATTAAGGGTAATAAACCGTACATACTGACTAAGTTATAAATTATCATGTACAAAAATAATTAAACATGATAAATACAATGAAAAATAGAAGTATAAGTATTAGTGTTATAAGAAAAACTTGTCATAAAAGCAATTTATCTTCGCTACGTTTTACATTCTTCTTACACAAAAAATCAAAATCATTAAGTTAAAAATAATAATTCCAACAAATGTATTCATTTTTTTTTTCATTGCGTAATAACTACTATATAATAGCCGCAATATAATACCACATTTCTCGACATCTATTATATAGGTATCTACGTTAAACGCAAAATTCAGTGCTGAAAATATACAAGATCTTAAATGTATATATATTAATTACGAGAGTTTCAATATCACTAATTCATTAGAATACAAAAGTACTATGTACAAAATACGTGAATCGGTCATTAAAATAACATGATTTCCTTCTCTAGTTATAGATTCTGAATGGAGTGACTAATGTATTGAGTTTTCAATGCTATATTTGTATAGATATTTAACATTTTCGGGTTTTTTTTCTATAAATGTCGAAAAAAAAATGTTGGTTTGTTAAAAACCTTGAAAATTTAATTCAAAGTTCCTCATGAGTTATTCATATACTAATTAAAAAATATAAAAATATAGTTTCACAATATTATTTTATAAATGTATTAAGTTGACGAAATTTACCAAAATCATTTGCAAATTTACAACATTTGCAAATCATTTTCTAATTAAAATTTTATTAAGTATTCAATATTCATAGATTTATTCTTAAAAATTTAAAACAAGGTTCTTCATAACAAATTCATACTGAAAACAGAAAAACCTAAAAATATAGGCACAATTTTTTTTTATGAACATTTTGAAGTTTAATATTTGACAAAAATTACATGTTTATACAATGAATAACAGCTTTAGTTATTTTATTATAATTTAAAAATATTATTCACGAGTATTTGAAACTTTTAAAGTACGTACGAGGTCTGTAAATAAAGTAATGAGACTGATATCGTAGCATGTTATATGATAACACTAATGACTTTCCGTTTGAAAAGGTTTGTAGATAAACATTTAATGTATTTTCAGTACTAGTTTAAACTCTGTAGTGTCACGTGTTGGTCTGTGACAACTATTTTCGTAAACAGGTTTTTTTTAGTACGTTCTCAAAATGAGTGACAATAATTTTGAGCAACGGTGTGCTATCCGATTTTGTTTCAAACTTGGACACAGTGCGACAGAAACTTTTCAACAGCTCCAACAAGCATATGGAGAAAGTATATTTTCAAGGGCTCAGGTTTTTAGGTGGTTTAAGGCATTTTCTGAAGGCAGAGAGGCGATTGAAGATGAACCTCGCAGTGGAAGACCTTCAACTGCAAAAACTGATGAAAACGTCATCAGAGCTCGAGATCTTGTCCGATCCGATCGTCGGTTGATGGTTAGAATGATCGGAGAACAATTAGGATTGACTCACTCCACCGTTCATCACATTTTGACCAATAATTTGGAGATGAGAAAAATTTGTGCAAAAATGGTTCCGAAAATCCTGTTGCAAGACCAAAAGGACAACAGGAGGAACAGGTGTCTCGACTTTTTGGAACAGATTGAAAATGACCCTTCTTTCTTAGAACGTGTCATTACTGGAGACGAGTCTTCGATTTTCGAGTATGACCCGGAAACAAAGCGTCAGAGCCAAGAATGGCAAACATCAGCTTCACCAAGGCAAAAAAAAGGAAGGATGAGCAAGTCAAAAATCAAAAGCATGCTGATTTGTTTCTTTGATAGCCAGAGAATAGTCCACAAGGAGTTTGTTCCTCAAGGCCAAACTGTCAACCAACAATTTTATGAAGAAGTTCTTGAAAAACTTCGAAAAAGGGTCATTCGTGTGAGACCAAACATCAAAAACACCTGAGTGCTGCATTATGACAATGCACCTTGTCACACAGCCATTTGAATCATCCAGTTTTTGGCAACCAAAAATATTCCTGTGGTCCCTCAACCTCCTTATTCACCCGACTTGAGCCCTTGTGACATTTTTCTCTTTCCACAAATAAAAATTCACCTTAAAGGACGACATTTTGGGACACTAGAAAATATTCAATCATCTGTGACCGACGAACTGAAAGCTATTCCAGTAACTGAGTTTCAGAACTGCTATAAACAATGGAAACATCGACTCCAGCGCTGTGTGGATTCTCAGGGTAACTACTTTGAAGGAGACAATGTAAAGTAGTCATTTTAGTTTAATGAAAAATTTTTAAAAAATCAGTCTCATTACTTTATTTACAGACCTCGTATATTATTAAACATACATTAAAATTTGCAATAGTAATGTTTTCGAAAAATGTAATCAATCACAATTGTGTTACTAGTAGTGAAATAAAATACTTTAATTGCTATAATATCATAAAATATATTTAGTATAGGCTGACAGACCATCTTCGCTTAGAATCGTCTTTTATACACAATTATTTTATATCACTAAATTCAAATTTAACACATCCATTATAGCACAGAACAATAATGATTATAGTGATCCACATGATACTTAATGTAACCCCAACAAAGCGGCATCCACTTGCCCGCCTTTTTTAAAAAGTGATGAGTTAGAGTAGTTAGACTCTTCACTCAATCACTTGGTATCGTTTTTAATCATGTACAATAATTTAACATTGTATTCAAATTTAACACATCCATTACAATAACCTACTAAATGCCGTGGTATACCTATACTGTAAAATAAAGCTGTTACCTACCCACTTGACGACTTTTTTAATATCAAAATTGTATATTTATACTTTAATTATTAATAACTAATTATTTTATACAATTTCTAGATATAGTATTAATTGTAAATATTTTAACTTAAGCAGTACATATTAAAATATAAAATAACGGATTTTATACTTTAACGTTAATATAAATAGTAGGTAGGTAGGTAGGTACCACTAGTGGTTGATACTTTCTGTCTCCAATCAAATATTAATGTTAGTCTTATACAAAAATATTAATTATACTCTAATTTTTCATTGGCTAGGTTAGGTTTTAGAATCTTAAATTAAATATATATATTTGAGGGGGAGTAACTGTTAGAAAAGTGTGCAATGCACACATTGTGGTTTATATATAATCTCACTTATGGCAAAATTATTATAGCTATTATCAAGTGAGAAACTATAAGCATAAATATTTTTTACCTGATGTTCTGTAGAAAACAATATGATATGTGAACTTATCGTTAATATCAGAACTGGATTTTACTACAAATACCAAAAACTTAACTATATGAACACAAACATATATATTATATAAAGATATTGTAAAGGTGAAACATTAATATTACCAGCTATTCGGTGAAATAGTACGTATATAAAAATAGTACATTGGCTGTTGGCAGAAATGTTGATATATATTTTGGAACAAATATAAAAAAGTACTAAGTACAGCAGTACTTACGCTCATTTTCGATTTTTTTTTTCAAAAATTATGTTTTGAGACACTGAATTTGAATGTTTGAAAAAATTGTCATTCTTTTAAACATTGAAAGTCAGAAAATAAAAAATATATTTTTTGTATTATCATAGTATCCTCTGAAAGAATTTATAAAATAACTTTAATTTTTTAACGAATACTAGTTTTATGTTTAATTTGAAGGAGCATCATATTTTGACTAACGTAAAAACTTTTAAATTTCACAATGTGTATTTTTTTTAAATTTTTTTTGTCTGTCATAAATTATTGGGGCAGTAAAAATTGTTCAATTTTTTACTTCAACATCTATTTTGGTTGGAAAGTGAATCTAGTTGATACTTTGGGGAGTAAAAATTCTCAGTAGTTATCAAAAGCGTTGGGAAATACAAAAAACGGTTTACGCAAAATCTAGTTTTTAATATGGTTGATTTTGTTTTTACATGCAACTCAAAAACGAATTACAGTAAATATTTTAAATGTTTGCCAAATGTTTATATGACCAAAAATAATAAAATGTATATTTTTAAAAGCACGAGAAATTTTTTGATTTTTTTTTCAATTACTGTTGATAAATGATTTTTTACTTAAAAACTTGAATATATAATATAAGATAAATTAAGTACTCATAAATTGTTATCTGTGTATTTAAAAAAAAAATTTACCCGAAGATCGTATTAATTTTTTATGAGCGTTTTAAGTTCAAATTATTTGGACTTGGATTCTCGTGTAAAATAACGATTTTTTTATCAAACAATTTTCTTATATAGTTGTAATTCAAAAACGAATAAACATGATGATAAAACTTTCTAAATATTTTTTCTCTTTTTGAGCTATTTATAGACATTTTAAACTAATTTTTTTTTAAATATTGATAAAAAGTATTTGATGGGTTATAATGCTTGAAAATTAAATGCAAGGTTCCTCATAAGTTGTTATTATTGCAACTTAAAATATTAAAGATACATAGGCATGATTTAATTTTATAAGCATCTGAAGTTCAAAATTTGACAACATTTATTAAAATCATGAAAACTTGTTATTTATTTTGTTGTGAAAATATATAAAATATTCAATATTTATAGCTTATAATTGAAAATGTAAAACAAGGTTCTTATAAGTAGTTATTAGTAGTAATTACAACGTTTTAAGTATATAAATATATAATTTTATTAATTCAACCTATATAGGTACTGTTTTAATAAAAATATGAATTACTTTAATAGCAATAATATCATACAATGTACTTATAAATAGTAATTTAGACTGACAGACCGTATTTGCTCAGAATCGTTTTTCGTAAGCAATAATAAAATATCATTGAATTTAAATTTAACATATCCATTACAGTAACCCACTCGATACCTAATGTACAACAGAGCGGTAACCACTTTCCCACATTTTTCAACTAGCAAGTCATTTTATTGTGTATACCTTAATATTTTAAGTATAATACCTAAGTACATATAACTTTAAAGTAATTACAATGATAAAACGTTGATTGTTCCGTTTTATATTCAGTTTACAAATATACACCAATTAAAAAAAAAATTCTATTTTGAAATTTATATAATAGGTATCACAATTTTTAAAAATTTTCCAGTTTCTTTTTATAATTTTTAAAGTAAAAAAGGGATACAATTTTTTTCAAACTAACCGAATTCTGTGCCTTAAAACACATTTTAAAAAAAAACAATTTAAAAATTAGCGTGGCCATAAACTACATTTTTTCCTATGTTTTGTATGTATAGTTCTTTAATTTAATAATACGTTTTGGATTGGATCACTATATTTTTTATATATAATACACCTAGTAGATGCAAAACAAAACAAGAGAAAGTCTTAAAAAACTCAGTCGCCAGTCGACCGGCCCATTTACATGGTCTTTAATACGGCCAACAGAAAGATAAATTTGAAAGAGAAAGCTTTCACTGCAACGTTAAATGACGAGATAAATAATTTCACAAAAATTGCATTATTTAAATCCTTTAATTGAAAATTTCTCAGTATTATTTTAAACTAAAAATTGGTACTCAGTATCTGCTAAATTTTATATTAAAAATTATAACATAAATAAATGCATGTGTAAGGAAATTATATCCTGTATGTTAACGAATGAATGAGACTATGGTTTTCCGAAGTGAACTATTAACTAATAAAACTAAAAACATCGAAGAATGATTGGACAGAGTATTTTATAGTGGAAGGCAAAAAGAATCACACTTTTGAATCCATAATATGTTAATTTACACGTAAATAAAAATAATACATATAATTTACTTATGGATAGGTACTATTAAAATGTAAACTAGGTTAAATACAATACAATAATTATATAAATATAATTGTATGTACCACCAAGTGTACAAAATATTTAACTTTGGAACCTTAGTATATTTTTAGATTAAATGATGAACTTCTTAATGATTCTACACTAATGAAAACTTCATTGTATAGAATATAGAAACAAACATAGTATTGACTATTAAATATCCTACAAATGTTTACTATAAAAATATTTGTTTTTACATGTTGACTAAATTGCGTATAGTATTTAAAATCCTATTTTACTGTCTCACCCAATACGTAACACTTGTAATTTTGTACTGAAACGAGCACACGATTCAGATTAATATAATTGTTTAACTCTAAAGCTTTAACACAAGAACAGGCCAACGAAAAACTAAATGCCCAAATAGAAATCAATCTTACTTTTAAAATTCGTACAAAATTTAAAAATTAAACATAAAACTTTATAAAATTATTTGTAACTCCTAACGCGTCGAATTTTAAATATATATATAAATATTAAATTCAAATATGCTTAAAAATATAATTGGCTGGTGATTATCATTAATTATTATGTAAATATAGAACATTTATTGGTAGGTATTTGTAATAATAATGAAAATGTATTTTTCTGACGTAA
The DNA here is from genome assembly GCA_014851325.1 of Pentalonia nigronervosa. Lineage (NCBI taxonomy): Eukaryota > Metazoa > Arthropoda > Insecta > Hemiptera > Aphididae > Pentalonia > Pentalonia nigronervosa. Next base: position 97,687 of record JACXSJ010000110.1, on the reverse strand, counting down.
ATACGGCATGTTGTTTTTAGTAAATAATCATTTTTCTCTTACGTCATTAACTCACAAGCAATAACAGTGTATTCTTTTTATTTGTTTGCAATAGGTGGGTACACACTATTATTACTAAAAATTAAAACATTACTCAAAACTTTTATAAGTTATAACCTTGTAATCTGTAGGTATGTATATTATTAATTTTGTTTCATTGGTTAATATTTTATTACTTAGGTACTAATTATTATTAAAAACGAACTTTTAGTTTTTATATTTTCAAGTTAATACAAGTCACCTAAAAGTTTAGTTAAGTACCTACGCTACATTTTATTTTGTAAATTGTAGTTTCCTAAATTTTAATTACAAAAATAATTAGTACGAGCTATTTGAACTAAACTTTATTTTTAGAAACTTAAATAATTTGCAATAATAACTATAACTTATAATAATTACATTAAACGAGAATTAATGCTAAATAAATATTGGTTGTGCAAAAAAAAAAAAATCGAAAATGAACATATTAAATTTAAGCAAATTAGTAAGGAAAAATAATTGATTTTTTACATATTATTTATAATTTGTAAACTAAAAGGAAGGTTTTAAAAACTTTTCAACTTTGTTTTGGTATAAAATGTAATAAGTAATAACTAATGTGTCTCTATAGTAGGTTTAGGTAAATTGCCACCTCACGAAAATCTTCACTAACCACAAACTATATTGATGTAATGAAAACTTAAGTGTTGTATAGTGTAGGTTGTTAATTTTTAAAATGAATTTTGATTCATATGCAACTAATTTACAATATTTTATTTTATTTTTAATACTTTCAGCACTAATTTAAACATTAATAATTTATAAAAAAAAAATCTTACCTTCTGGCCAATTATCGAAAATTGCTTGAGCTATATCGCCTGCCGAATCGTTAGGGCTAAAAATGAATTCTTTAGTCTTACCGCTGACAAGAATCAATCTGAGGTTTATCTGTAACATAAATATTAATATTAAAAATATCTGCATCTATCTATTACTAATAAGTTCATTATAAATTTAATTTAGAGTTATTTTTGATATAAAAAACCTTTGTCTTTAACAAATCTTCAGAGTTAAGACCATTTACTACTGACACTAGAACAACTAAATCATGATCTACAGACAATTTATCGCTCTGTGGCGTATAACTGAAAACCATTTTTTAATTTAAAACTTTCAACCTCGATGTTAACTGAGTCAATATAGTTGAAACACAAAATCAGAATTGAAGATTTCACGATCCAGCAGACTCAGAAAAAAATAAAATAAACAATTGAAGACTGGGAAGTAAAATTCACATCCTACTCCTATTCAATTTATACCTTTGTTTATAAACAAGGACGACAATATGTACGGACATCATATAAGTAATAATATATGTACGTGCGTTGGATTAAGAAAACGGTATTTCATAGTACCATCATATTGTATAATGAAATAAATAAAATCGATAATTATATTTTTAAACGAAAATATAATATCATACAGTTTACTTAAACATAAATGAAATTTACGATTGCAAGATTTAACTTTTAACGGAATAACCAAATATTATTGTATATTTTTTTCTATTAAAATTACTTTAACCACTATACTTTAAGCTAGAATATAAATTAATAGTAAATGCGTATATATTTAATATTTAATCATTGAAATTTTAATGAAATTATCATTTTTTTCTAAGTGCAATTTATTTTGTAGATGAACCTTAATTCATAACTAGACGTCCGATAGTATTATACTATTATGAAACTAACTTTAGTTTATAAATTTAATAAAATGTAGGATGTACATATTAATTTATTTAATTTAAGTAAATTTAATTATTTGAGTCATTCCTATATTCTATTATATAAAATATCAAGTTGACAAATATCAAAACATAATTTACCGTACATTTAGTATTTATGTATACCTTTACTCTATATATGTAGATAATAAAATACCTTGTCTTCTAAAATAGGAGTAGTAATTTTTCAAAAATAACCATAAAATAAATCTTGTTTAAAATATTTATTTTACAGATAAAGTTGAATAGTTTGTTCATAAAATAAATACACTTGCCTAATTATTTTTTGATATTATTTAAGCACTTGTTTGTAGTTTATTTGCAGAAATAGGACGCGTTTGTTGCAAAAAGGGTGGTCCTGCTAGTCGGAAATGGGTCACCGGGGCTCAGTTCCAAGGCAAAATAGAGGGAGAAAGGGAACCCACCGGGTGAAGGGCGCAATCGATATTCTGACGGTTCTGTGGTAGACTAAGAGACAAGAGAAGGGAAAAAACTGCTGATATCGAACAGTCACAAACACCTTGCAGACAACAAAAGGCTCTTTTCAATTATTCTTAAAATAGAATAGAAAATACTTAAATTTTTTAAAAATATATATACGTGGCAAGTATTTGTGTAACAATTAAATATCACTAAAATTATACTTGATATAAATAAATATGTCTTTGTGTATAATTTATAAATAGATTATAGAATTGTGTAGATCAATATCAAGTATACATGACCTACGAAATATTATAAAAGAAAATGATTGTAATTGAAAAAATTGAATTGTTCATTTAAATTTGAATTAACTTATTTATGAAAAGAAAAATTTAATTAAAATGAATACAATTATATATTATATAATTATATTATTATATATATTTAATACTATATATTTAACCCAACACCTTATATTTTTTATGTTATTAAACTTTAACGTTTTGTAGAATTATTGATTGCTTCTCGTACAAAAGTTGTTATCAAGAAAATATTTCAATAAAAATATCTTTGAATAAAAAATTGATTGATATTACATTGATCTGTTGGATATTGGGTCCATTGTTTAAATGTGACAAAGTAGGCCACAGGAAAAATATTTAGTAAAATAAAACTTACTGAACAGCCTATGATATAGGGCATAAAGACACGTATTAAGTAAAATCTAATATAATATAAGGATAACCTAAGAATGAATAAAATATTTTTTTATCTATAAATATATAATTTATTAAGAAACATAACCTCGTTCATAACAATTCTCATAAATATCATAGACATTGAATGGGCTTCTTTAAAAAAAAAAACAAAATCAATATACACCTTATAGATAGCCTTGTAAAATGTGTACCTATTTAATATATATTTTTTGCAAAATGGTATAAAAAACTAGACTAAGATACTAATTGTGATTTTTATGTTAATAAGATAAAATTAATTATAAATAATAATGTTCAAAACGTTAATAAAATTATTCTTAAGTTAGATTTTTGATTTTCTATATTTTTTATTCTTTACAAATATCATGTATAAAATATTAAGTATTAGACATGTGTTTAAAAAAAAACATGCATTTTAAGTACTTAATCTGGGACTTCATTAAATTTTTATTTTTCAAGAATTTATTATTATTTGTATTATATTTTTTTTAATAAATATTTTCGATGAAAATTTATTTAGGATTTCATAATAATCTCTAACGATCCTAAATGCTTGTAACATGCATTTCCGATCACTCCATATTAAATATTAGACTTCGTCGATCTGGAAAAAAATTGTCAATAAGTATTTTTACTATTGTGACAATTTGCGTTTACACAATATACAATGTAAATTAAAAATATAGTTTAAAAGATATGGTAAAAAATCATTGTATATGAAAAACGATTCTGAACGAAGACAATTTGTCAGCCTACATAACTAAGTGTATTTTAAGATATTACTATTAAAATAATTCATTTTACTATAATAATACAATAGGTTGAATTATTTTTTGCAGAAAGCATTACACTTGAAAATGTCATTGAGTGTATAAAAAATCATAATGTACTTTTGAAGTTTCAAGCACCCACAAAATTTTTTTTAAATTGTAACGAAATAACTAACATTGTCATTCTTTATTTAAATATCCAATAATTTCGTCCAAATTTGAACTTAGAATGTCTATAAAAAATTATTTTTTCAATATATTAAAACCTTAACCTATTAACCTACTTTTAAATTTCCAATTCTTAGCTATAAAAACTGATTATTTTATACATTTTTTAACTAGTAAAAAATTTGCAAACATTCGAGATTTTAATGAATTTGGTAAAAAATTGAACTTTAAATGATTATAAAAAAAAATGTGCATTTGTATCTTAAATATTTTTAAAAAAGCATTTAGAACAACTTACAAAAATACCATGTTTTGAATTTTCAATTCTTAGTTATAACAATTAAGCATTTTATAAATTTTTAACCACAAAACAATTTGCAAATGTTCGACGACAAATTTCGGTCGAAATTAGAAGCATAAATGCTAATAAAAAAATTATGCCTATGTATTTTTATTATTTTTAATCTGCTATTTTAACAACTTATGAGAAATCTTGTATTAAATTTTCAAGAAATTTGATACAACGAAAAATTTTTTTTATCGATATTTAAAAATTAAAAATTTCTTAAACCTATAATTAGCTCAAAAAATGTTAAAATATTTTCAAATTGTTTTGGTGTATAGAAAATAATAATCTAAACATTTTCTGAAAATTTCATAGTCTTCAATTAATCCTTTTTGAATTATATCACAATAAGAAAATCATTTCCAGAGAAAACGGGTGAATATCCAATGTCTAATTTCAAACGCTCAAAAAAAAAATTACCTTGATTTTCCAGTAATTTTTATTTTTTTTTTTAGAAAGGTAGAAAAACTTATGAATATCCTTGAGTTAAATTTTTAAATCTTAAATTTTAATAGAAAAATTTTATGAATTCCTTAATCAAAAAAAAAAAAAAAACTGCAAAATTTCGTGATTTTTACGTATTTTTTTGAAATTTAAACTTTAGATGCTTAAAAAAAACTATTAGAGATTTACGTTTAACTTTTTTTTTAATTTTCATTTACAAGTTATGAAGAACATTATAATACATTTTTAAGTTTTTTGACCGAGTGAAAAATTTTTTATATACAATTATAAAAAAAAAAAAACCAAAAATTTATTATTCTAATAGCTCAAAAAGTCAAAATAATTTGAAAATTTTATGGTGTATAGAAAATGTTTGTATAAACATTCGGTGAAAATTTCATATATCTACTGTGATTATTTTTGGTGTTATACTAAAAAACAAAATCGATTTTGTCAAAAATTGACTTCGAGTATAAATTCCCGTTTTCCCTTAACTTTTTTTTATTGTTTTTTCTGACGCGTTTAAAAAATATTGGGAATTTTGTACTTTTGACCCCTCAAAGTACTAACTAGATTCACTTTCCTATTAGAAAAGATACTGATGAAGAAAATCGGAGCACTTTTACTGCTCTAAAATATTACGACAGACACAAAAATAAACACACAACATTGTAAATTCAATACATTTATCGATCCGCTTAGAATCTAATAGGTACTACATTTTATTTATATACATATGTTTATAAGTATATTACATATAAAAATAAAATTTACGGACTATTTAAATAATTAAAAACATGACACTTTTTTTACTTAATAATAATGCATTTCAAAAAAATTATAGTTTTGAATACATTATTACACGGTTTATATACCGAATGTCTGAATGTTCAATATATCAAAATTCCGAAGATATTAAACTTATAAATTAAATATCAATAAACAGTTATGAATGGTCTTTATAGGTCACGTAAAATAAGACTTTAAAAATAAATAACAATTTTGAAAAAAAAAATATTGAGCAAACCAAATTTAAAATGAAATATATTCTATGGAAATATTTGAGATGTTATATAACATAATTTATATAGTTATATGTTTTACTTTCAATGTAAATAATTTTTTTTTTTTTTTTTTTTTATAATTGTAACTTTGTTTATATAATATAATATACATTTTATGGCGTCATCAGTGTACTGTGATTCTTGTGTTGACTTTTTTCGATTTTTCTTTCATGCGAATCGTGCTCTTAGTGTCAGTCAAATAATTTTGTCATGGGGGGGGGGGGGTGAAGCTAATTTTTTAAATATTATAGACACCAAATTTAGTCCTTAGATAATGGAACAAATATAAAATAAGTTGGGTTATTATTCGGAATAGCAATGAAAAACAAAAACAAATTGTTAAAAAAGATTATCTATGGAGAATTCATTAAAATATAACAATTATTGATAATTTATAATTGCACTAATTTTTAAAATGATTGTCAGCAGGCTGCTTGATCGTGCTGCAGCTGGTGCCTATCAATATTATTATTATTTTAGCTAATGAACGGAGGACGTATCTATGTCATATATTTGAAGCACAGATTTTATTCTAAACATTTTTTTAACATTATTTATTCTACTAGTTGATTGATCAGATTTTTTTAATCCAATTGTTAAAGACTTAACTTTAAAAACTATTTTTCTAAACATTGATTTTTATTTAAGTTTTAGTACTAAAAATAATCAATCGATCACTGAAAGTCAAATTAAATGTATAAGATCTTTTTTGTTATAAAAATTTTAGTATTTAAGGTCCTGGGTATTTAATTTTAGGTATTTAAGGTTTTTTATAACGTATAACTCCACTTACAAGCATTATGTTAACTTGATGGTTATCATTGTGATATAAGATTAATAATATTTACCTATTTAATAATATAAATATTTATAAACTTTAAAAATCTCAAATGGTGATTCTTTATTTTTTAAAAACCTTAAGTCCCTCAAAATAATCTTTTGAATGAGATAATAGTTATGCTTATAAATTTAATATCATTAAACATTTATTAGGCTAATCAAAACAGTTGACGCCTATATATTTATTTTGAATTAAATATAAAGTAAAAATCATATCAGATAAAATTACATACATATGTTTTTCTACTTTCAAATTGATAAGTGTTACTAGTAATACAAAATTAAACATGATACAGCTTAAAATTAGTTGGGATTCTTAAAAAAGGGTAGTCCTTGTAATTTTTCAAAGGACTTAGTTATACCTATGAATTATTTTATGAAAAATAACATTTTATTAACACGTACATTTTATTAAAATTGAAATCTTAATAAGTACATAACTTTGTAAGTAACTAACTTACATTTTCTCCAATTTTAATATAAATAAAAACCATCGAAAAAAGAGTATACATAAAATACAAAAACTATCACTGAAAATGTTTAAGCTTAAAAATATTTTGATAATTTATATCAATAAGTAATAAAAATGTGTTAATAACAGTTATCAGTATATATTTTATATGCAATTATGATGACTCCATTTTTAAGTATCTACCTACTCAAATAGTAATTATATTTGTAGATAACACTAACACATAATAATTTTGTATACCCAACAATAAATATATATGCCTACCTATATAACACACATATTGTTGTATACATAAATGCAAATGAAGAAAGAAGATATAGAATCAAAATAAAACATTGACCCACAATTAAGTGGTAATTAGGTACAAGATACCTACTTATAGTTTATAAAGTAATATACATAAAAGCCATGCTGGAAATTAGATTTTAATCAATCGATACAAAAATAATGCAAATGTATAGGTAATAAAACTACTACTAATTACTAAGGCACTCCCGTTGTACCATACCCAAAATATATTTATATATTCCATACGTCATATTATATAGTACAAGTTCTGATATAAGTAATATACTTATATCTTATAAGAAATACATAACAGATAATAGGTATAATAATTTATGAGTAAAAATTTTTAATTTTTAGGAATTTGGATTTAAAATCTAAAATAAAATTATTTTAACAGTTATCAATTTATGTACCTACATTGTAAATTATGATCATAGCCAATTTTAAACTAAATTTTTACAACAATAAATTTGATTTCAAAATACTATAAAGGATAAAGGTACTTAACCACTTAAAATCATCTTATGATATAAGATATAACAATTGTATTGAAGCTTAAAATTAGTTAAGAATTATTACAATCTACAAAATTTTCACTATTTTTTAATTATTTTAATAAATTTTCAAACTAATATTCAAATTTTGACTACAATATATTAGTTTCATAATGGTTTATTGGTTAATTTTTAGACTTAATTTACCTTCAAAATCTTGTACCCAATATTAACAATTATCTGGTTAACATTTTAATACAAGGTAAAATCATATAGGTACCTAAATAATTAACTAATTAATAAATAATGTTTCCTCAGTACTGTCCATAGAGGGGTCAGGGCCCACCCATGGGCCTAATAATGCAAGGCTGTAGCCAAAAGGAGGATTCAAAAAAGGGTTCAAAACCCCCCTGACATTTTTTCTCAAGCTTATTAATGTTTTAAAATGTGCTAGTCAAAAATTATATTTATATTCTAAACCCTCTCTCCTAAATCTTTTGCTGACTACATCTTTGGCCCTACGTTTATTGCTAGGATTTGAGGCCTCACATTCAAAACAAATAAGAAAATTGATTTCAAAAATTGTTTTTTCCCTGGGCCTTGCAAATCCTAAGGATGGTCCAATGTTTCTTAATTACCTCGTTAATTACTAACAAAAATGTTCATATATTAAAAAAATTTCAAAAATAGTTTTTATTACTTTAAATTAGAAAAAAATTTTTAATTTTTGAATATACCTATCTAGTTAGGTAATAAATATATTAAATATATCTCACAAGTCATAAAATATTTTAAAAAGAAAAATAACTGTTCTGACTGGCCTATCCAAATTTTCCATAATACATTCAAATTGGAACCTACCTATTTTCTTATTTTATAAGTAAAAAATAAAAATATGTCCAAAACTATATGCAAGATAATTATTATAAAAGCATAAAATAATATAATAGTATCTTCTAATTATTTATCTGACATCTAGAAATACTTTAACAGTTTAATTTACTATCAAGTAGCAAGCATACAATTTTTATAATAGGTATTCTACTAAGTATACTCAAAAATCCATAGGTGTATTAAAATATTTCAATATAAGACATTGTTTACCTAATTATGAAAACAATTTTTAAATATACCTACCTACCTACATCAAATCTTATATTCTGGTCTATACTGAAGTCTAAACTCAGTCACTCAGGCTTATACTAACATATCCATAGACAACAATTAAGGACCTACATTATTTATAATATAGGATTATATTACAAGCGATGAATGCCAAAATTAATTAGATAGGAACCTAATAAATAATTTAATAATAAATTGATAGATAGTATCGAGGACAGTATAGACACCTCATTAATAACACAACTGTTATAACTGTAAAGTGTCATCATATATCAATGAAAAATATTACATGTGGCAGCTCTATGATGCTACATACATTGATGTGTTTTTACCACACAATCAAAATAAGTAATTATTATGTACATTAAAACATGACCTGAAATAATAATAAAACAATATCTGTTTATAATTGGGTATTTTAAACGATTGAATATAGGCAATTGCTAAAAATCATAAAATAAGCAATTGATGAATTTTTTTATGTCATATACCTATTATTTTAATAAGAATAAAACATTATACAAATTATTGTTATAATTTGGTCTACAGACTTACATAATTATTAAATTAAGTAACTACAAAAAGAGTTATCGATTTTAAATTAGTTATTTTTTTTTTTTTTTATTGAACTTGGAACGAGCTAACTTCAAAATTAAGATATAATAATTTTTGAGCACATATAATTCAATAGGCATTTATAATTATTTTAACTCACATAACACAAAATTACCAAGAACATTTTTAATTTGCCAAGCTATCTAATTAATTTTGAAAATAACTTGTATTTTTTTTTTGTCCTTAAAATTACCAAAATAAAAATAACGATAATTAATTCACAATATGAATAAGGTAGGCATATTAAAAAATATCAAGTGTTAGGTAAGCAAAGCAAACATTAAACTAAGTAGCGACAATATTTATTATTGTCAGTTTGGTTTAATAACTTACAATTTAGATAAATAATTAATATAGATAGATAAGTAGTTTATTTATATAGTATTAATTTACTTTTAATACTAAAAAATAATTTCTACATCTACATAACAAAAAAGAAAGAACCGGTAGACTTTCTCTTTAAATTAGTTTACACTATCCATGAAAAATTTAATATCCTGGATTTATTGTAGCTAATAAAACTACTATAATATTAAACTATATCATATTATGAAAACAACGGAAAGCATTTATACTGTTAATTACAAAATGTAAATGTCTAGGCAACTTAGTGAAACATACAAATGAATAATACCAATTTCATGTGTGTAGGTATATATATATATATCTTATTATGTATTATTACATATACTTTCTAATAAAACAGACAATGTTTCTTAATCTATATGTTATGTTAAAAACTATTGGAAAGAAATAAATAGACAAAAATCTGCTTTAAAACTTAAATTTTTATTGAAATATATTGAAATTAAACTCGATACATACCTTGTCAGACGGGATGGACCTGATGGACGTAGTCATGTTTGTTTTGACGAGCGACGTTAGTACGCTACAAGGTAACTAGTGATGTCCTCTGTCGGATCGCTGCTAAATAATCCGTCGAAGTCATGGAACAGGGACAATTCTTTTTCACGGTCACACTAAAGACAACACCACCGATGAACGTAACAAGACTTTCGAAATCCTTAAAGTACTATACAACAACGAAAACAAAACCCCGTTCGCACTGTTTATTTTTCGGGTAGGTAAATTACAACAATCTCAGGAAGTATTGTAATTATTATTATACGAGCTATATATCGCACAAACACTGCACGGCGGTGACGACGGATATCTACCTACCTACGACGGTACCGTTAACGGCGGCGGCTCGACAACGACAGCGACGACGACGACGAAGACGAAATCGGACGGCAGCACTACGCCATATTGACGCGATCAAGACGAAAATGTCCTAAATAATTATAATACGTACGGAACAATTTCGGCAGTGGAACGAAAATCTCACAAATCTTGAAGGATAATGTAACTTAACAATAATAATATGATATTACGTTACTATCGCTGTTATTATTATTTATTATTGTTTGATGAGAATCCGCTTCGGTACACCACCACCAGGCAGCCGTACGCGAGGAGCCAGCGCAGCGCTAATAAGTTATTCACATCAGTCGGTGGCGTACAAAAGAGAAAATAAAATAAAATTTTTTTTAAAAAAAAAAAAAAAAAAAAAAACAATACTAATAATAGTAATAATAAAATGTGTATCTGTAACTATAATATATCGTGTGTAGTACGTGCGTCTGGCGCGCGCGCGTGTGTGTGTGCGCACAATGCGTATGTGGTGTGTGTGTGTGTGTGTGTGTGTGTTTACGTGACGTGCGCGCGCGCTTGATTAGAAGATGCAGCTATAGAGTGGCGGATCCTTTGTGATGACTGGGAAAACGGTGGGGGCGTGTCAGGTGGTTTCCTATATTGTAACCTCGCCGCCGCCGCCGCCGCCACGGTTGTAGCCCGTAGGTAGTGCCGTTGCCGTGGTGCTCGGTGGTGTGGTGCAATGCTGGTGCCAGCCGCCGTGCACGTCGTACGAGTCGCTCTCTCGCACGGCTTCGCACTTTTGCAGTCGTGACTCGCGGTTCGAGACTACCGTCGACGTTGATCGGCCGCGGGCCCGTCGCAAGGCGCACCGTGCACGAAGCGCCGCCGTCTGTGTCCAGGGGAATCTTGGCAACACTGTTAAGCGCGCGCGCCCGTCACTGACAGGTCGGCTGCGGCACGGGAACGGGACCACCGACTGGCCGCCGCGGTGATCGTGTACACCGCACGCTCGCGCAGTCGTGCCCCACACGCACGCGCTAGTTTTGGTGTCTTACGGCAATATTTTTATATTGTACGTCTGCGCCTAATAGTAATGTGCGTTTATTAAAATATTTTATTATATTAGATATTCACGAGCGCACACGTCATTATTATTATTAATATTTATACGATCGTGAAGTATATTATCATATTTATTATTATTATTATTATTATTGTTTTTTTTTAGATAAATAAATAATGAATGGAATATTATCGTAATATTATATACATCCGGCTCGACTGAGTGTAGTCCGCTTAACATTTCATAATTATTTTCATAGATTTTAGATTGTAAACGAACCGATGAATGTATTGGTCTTGCAATATGTGTTTTATTTTTTATTTGTAATTATTTCTTTTTATTTTGTAAGTCATTGCCTATTCAACTTTGAAAGTGGTTTCTGTAACAAATTGGTACAGTTATTGGGAGGGTAAAAGAAAAAAATTCTTAATACCTCACAAAATAATTGAAAAAAAATAATAGTAAAAAACAAGGTTTTTTCACAAAATCATATTTTGATTAAAATCAATAAAGATTATGTTTTTTTTGTTTAAATTCAAAAATGAATTGCTAATAAGTTTGTTTTTATAAAAATCTTAAAAAAACAATTTATACTCGGTTAAAAAGCTTGAAAATTAAAAATAAGATTTCTAGTTGTACATTTATAGCAGTGGTTCTCAACAGGTGTGCCACAAACTGGCCTTATATGTGTCCCGAAATTATTGAAAATATAAAAGTATTCATACATTATAATATTTTATTGTGTTTAGAATGCCTCGGGACTCAGGGTTTTTATAAAACACCTTAGAGTACCACGAAAAAAAAAGGTTCTGAACCACTGACTTATAACAATATTAAAAACTATCAAATAACCGTGTTCTACTCAATGACGATGTACTTTCGACACTTAGTATACATCAGTAAATAAATCGGCTTCTCCGGCTTTTTAAAGATTAAAAATGTGTAGAATAAACTGAAAGTTTGAAAACATTAATAAATTTTCAACAAAAACAATTAGGAAACGCAAATGTAATTAGGTAATTATTTAATTATTGAAGTAATTTTAATTAAATCATTATATATAAAAATGAATCCCTATTTCTCTTGGTCACGCCATAACTTGAGAACGCCTTTACCGATTTTCATCTTTTCTTTTAATACAAGAGTATATTGTGAATCAAATTTTAGGCTTAATTTCAATTCTATAAAATAATTAAAAATTGAAAAATTCTGGAAAAACTGAAAGTGATTTTTTCAATGTGATTTATGTATAATCTCTGTTTGTTTATAGGGTTGCTATTAGTTACATATTTTATTACTATTATAATTTGTAGAAATATGACATATTAAACATTTTTTTTAGAAATAAATTAAAAAAAAAAAAACAAATATTTCGCACAGGAAACCGTCGCAATGTTTTTCATGTACCTGCCGAATTCTGATTTCACTCACTTATGCACCTCAAGAGGTTCGCAATCCAGATTCTTAGGCCCAAAAAATTACTGAAAATAATAAACATTTTTATATGTTGACGAATGATTATGTAAAGTCCATTGGAGCTCTTCTCATGATAACTGTTAAAATTTTTTAAAAGGTGTATTAAAAAATTACATAGGTTTAAAAAATTGAAAAAAAATTGGGAGGGGAACATTGACGTCTATAGATGAATTTATTTTAAAAAGCAAAAAATAATTAAATTATATTAGTAGTATATATTGTACATATATAAGTATATTATAAAGAATTTAAAAAGTATTAAGGAAAACTAATTTAAGTTAAATAAATGAAAAAAAAATGAGAAGGAAATACGATGGGCACCTGCAGGTATATTCAATTTAAAAAACAAAAAAAAAAAATTCAAATAAAATTATATGGGTACCAAAAGAAACATGCAGTTTAAACTCCATATTTATTTACCAAAAAAATTATTTAAAATATTTAGTTTATTAAGAAATGATAATTCAGCTAGATAAGATAGTATATTTTATAGAAGCTTCGAGTATGGTAAAAATTAAAATATATATAAAAAAAATATGTAAATGTTAAATAAATAAAAAAAAAATTGAGAGGGAAACATGGGCGCCCGCAGGCATATTAAAAAATATAAAAAAAGTATGATATTGAATGGAATTTTAATTATTTTTTAATATTAATGATAGACTGTTTTTAGTAATTTATTATTATATTGCAGGTAAACAGTAGCCCGGCTTTATTTAAAACCGTGTTTAAAAATCATGATAATTAGTCAGTATAGTAAATATACTATATATGTTCGTTGGCGTGGCAAACTTGAAATTTTTCAGAGGCAAGTCCGGTAATCCACTCATTAACCTTGATCAGATGAATACTAGTTAATACTTAATTAATAACCACCAAGCCACCAAAATACCCAGCTATCTAGCCACTCAGCACACTATAAATTACTTGAAGGCCTGCTATGAATAATCCCTTATCCATGCCATTGACTGACTACGATATGTTTAATATTTATTCGGTAATATTTAAATATTTTCTTTCATTGTTATGTTTCAATAATAGTCCACTATCATCATAATACAGCTTCAACATATAGCTTCCATAGATTAATCTCAGTCCTTAGAAGTAGGATAAAAAGGAGGCTTCTGGATATCCTCCCCCTTAAATTTACATGTAAAATCCTATCTCCTTTTTATAGGCAACACACAGTACATGATCCTCTCAAACTAGCAAATATAACTCAACATAGGCAACCTGCAACACACATAAACCTATAACTTAATCATCACCCGCCGCCTGATTTCACACGTAACCGACATATATTTTACCCATTCTCCATCAAATACATTACCCCTCTCTTATTTAACAATTAAAAAAATATATATTTATATATAATATTTTAATGTAATTTTGTATCGACTCTAGCGAACTCGCGACTGATATATTTTCCTCCTTCCGAATCAAATACATTATCTCCCCTTTTATTTACACTTATGAAAAAAATTTTTTTATATAATATTCTGGTGTTCAAATGAATCGATTATATCGGTGGTATGCATTTAAATCACATCGACTCTAAACCCATTGAAAATGTAAGCATATTTACATACATATATACATACATTTAAGATACATAATACACAACCAAACATATTATATATACAATATACATACATAGTACATACATACACACACATCTTCCAATCATGAAGATAAATATATGATTGATTATAACCTATCAATTTTTTTTTTTTTTTAATCAAACTAACAGAAACTAATTTATAGCTCGTTCAAGAGTGAGCATATAATTTATACTTTTTAAAGGTGTCTTCTTAAAGTTATGTTATTTGTATAGCTATGATTCTACTGAACTTATTTTGTTTAAGCAATTATATTAAACATTTCACCTGATTAAGCTTATATATTATATATGGCTAAAAGATAATGATGCTAGCAGAATAGTTAATAATATATGAGATTGAGTATATTGTAAGAATATGCATACCTAGGAGTGACATGTATCATGTCTTCGTCTTTACTGTATACAAATTAAATAACCTTTAGTTTCTAACTAGAGACTAACTTAATTTAAACCATACAAATTAAACCTGTAGTTTATTCAAGTGAACAGTTCATTCAGTAACATTCAATTTTTTTTCTAACAAGAGACTAACCTTATCTAACTCATCTAAAACTAACTTATATTTTTATTTTTTTTTTATTTTAATATAATTATTTACTGAGCGACATAAATATTTTTATGAATTTTTATTTAAATTATATCAATTGTACATGATTTTGTTGAATTTATGATATTTTTAACCTGATTTTATGGAAGCTAAAATATTTTTAAACTCAAATGTATATTTAAACTTATATTATATGATATTGAGCTTACTGAAGATGTGATTTGGTTTATAACATTTTTAATGTTTACTCATATTCTTCTCTGAACTAAGTAATTTTTATATGATTTTATCAAGATTTTTAGATAAATGTACCTTTTTATGATTTCGTTAGGAATAATACAAAATGTTAGCATATATTTATAAAAATGTCATTATTTATAAATTAAATTATTAGAATCAAATTATTTGTGTATGTTGTTAATAGCATTATGATATTGTATGAAAATATTAGCAATGAATTTAAGGTATTTTTATATGAATTTGTCAATGTTATGTTATTTATAGTTTATTTAATCAAAATTATGATATTTTTATAGAAATTAATAACATTAAACAACATATATTAAACCAATTCAGAAAGTTTTATTAAACTCAATACATTACAATAGTGCCGTAAGTACAAATGTATATTTGTAAAGTAAGTTAGATCAGAGTTTAAATGTTTACATGTCCACGTGTGCAAAAAGCAAAATATATCTAAAATAATAATAATAATAATAATAACTAGATTTGAAATATGGTGAGACTTTATTTCAAAACAAATTAATACTATGGTGATATTTTACAAAATAATATCTATAGAGATTTCTTACAAAAAAATAAATAAATATAATTAATAATCAGTTTTAAAATGTTCATGAACGTATGTATTTATTCTATCAGCTTGTGCTATCCGCTTATCATCGTTTCAGTTGAAACATAATTTATTGGATTTGACTGAAAAACCTGTAATAAAAAAATAATAGTAATAATATTAAATATCAAGTTAATAACAATAAAATATCAAATTTTTGTGTGCGTGCGTAATAGATACTTTTATATATTAGCTTGCAAAACTTTATAATTTTATATTCCATCGATACAGCGGCTAGATTTTCGTTATATTTAGTACAATATTTAAATGTTTGTTTGTTGATGAGTTTTTGCAATCTTTTTGTACATGAAATTAACTCCATCTTAAAACGTTTCCTCATTGACTCCGTGGTTTTATCAAAAACTGCATTATTTAAGAGTTTGAAGAAATCTTTCTCAAACTCATTAACGGCTTTTTTTCTCATTTCGGTGTTTAAATGTATGTATTTTGCAAGCCATGCCGATTGTCGAAACTCTAGAACTCTGTGTACTTTTTCTACAATTAATCCGTTTACTATGGCTTGCTGTAAGTTACAGTAATGAATGATATAATTTTTTTTTGATTGAAGTGTTGCCATAAGTTTTTTCACATTTGAACCAGGAGGAATTTTGTTCTAGGGAAGAAATGGAAGGTTGTCGTGCAAGTCATAGAGTTCATTAGGGTATGATATGTCTACTTCATACACTCTGTCTATTTCTGAGGTATGTGTCAAAACGTCCAATCCGTCTAACTTCAGTTCAACCCATTTAAAGTTGCCATATGACATGTATTGTGACATTGCCCAATTATACAAATTATTACAATCTTGATAAACTATCCATGATTTGAGTTTTGTCGGGTCATAATCTGTGGTTTTTTCATTATTAGCTATCATACTTGCTTGTGTGAGGTCGTCGCGGATTGAATTCTCGATGAATAAATGCATGTCAAAATCAGAGAATAATTCTAGTTTGACGTTAGTATATTTTAACATACAATTATAACTAAAACCTGGAGCTGTATAATAGTATACAGGGTCTAAATTGTATGTCAAAATGCACATATCTCTGAAATTCTCGAACACGCCGGCCAGCAATAAAATATCGATTTTAAGATAAAGATCGCTATATTCTCCCAGGTTTTTGCATTTGAAATGGTTCCATACTGTCACTGCGTGTTCGTATTTCTCGTCATCTATATGTGATTCTGATAATGCGTTATAGAAATCTTCTTTTCGGGGTAAACTCGTTTCTTCTAGTTTGTTCCAACTATCGGTAAATTCATAAGGTTAGACATCTTTACGAATGACAAGGTTCATATCTTTGGGTATGAATGCTTTTGCAGTTTCTCTAAACTTCTCGAACGCAGGTGATATTAAATTTTTTGCAAGTGTTGATAAACTAGAAGCCATGAAACGGTAAGAGTCTATAAAGCGTATTGTAAAGTTGTTAGAAACGTGTTTCGAAAAAGAAATAAACTTTTCTTCACTGTTTGGAATGACTGAGATTGTATTAGTATCGTATCCTAACTCTGTCATTATAAGGTGAGCATTATAATTTGTTAAGTTATGTAGAAAAAAAGGGATGAAGTTTGGTGTTCGAAGCTTGAGATTGCATGTATTGCATAACATTTGTCTAAATTTTCTGATAAATGGTAGTGGTCTGTCACTTTATGGTTTTTGTCAGAAAAAATGCAATTACATAAATTACAAGTATTTTTCATTATGTGCTCTTTTTTCCTTTTCGGTCATTATTATATGTTTATTTATTTTAAGCAAATCTTGAAATTTTCTTGCAATCTCGATCACTTCATTCACGAATCTTTTGGTTATGTTTTGACGTAACTCATTACCACGAAAAACAATAGGCTTTTGTGGTAAATTGAACTTTTCCAGCATATCATTCGGATCGTTTTCTGTTGCCTTTACAAATATTCCATAACTCATCGGCTCGTGTTTTTGAAAAATAAGATATTTATATTATATTATTATATAATATGTACAAATATATTTTTCAAAATATCTATGTCTATACTTAAAAATCGTATGTAAATATTTTCAATTAATTTAAGATATTATTACACGAATTTATCAAAATTATTTAACAATTTTACGAATATTCTTAATATTTATATATGTTTCTTAACATGGAGTTAATTATGATAATGTACAGGATTTTATTTAAATTATGATATTTTTTTTCCACGATTTTATACGACTTTGGATAATTTTTTTTCTATTTCTTACTAAGAAGTGATGATATTTCTGTATGTTTTTATGTATTTTCATTAAGACGATTAAATTTGTATAGGTATTGTTTTATGACATTTTGGAAAAAAAAACTAATTACATTTTTATTTTGAATATTTTGTTAGGTATAAAGCAATATTTTTTTTTTTGCAATTCATTGATAAAGTTATATTCCAACATGAAGTGTTGTATTTTATACAGTAATATTCTATTAACTAGGTAAGTTATATATATATATATATAGCTATAAATAATATATTTACCATTATAAATGTAAATGTGTTCGATTGGTATAAAAAATTTTGAATTTCTCGCTTGGTTATGGTTGGTTGTTATTGGATTACAATATTTGAACCTGAAAATAGGATTATTATTAATTAGATAATTGATAAAAAAAAAATTCATGGAATAAATTACACTTTGCTTGACACCTTTATTATTATATATTAGGTAATATAATGCATATATGTTTTAAGAGGACGCAATAGTGAACAAAATACGGCATAAAAACATGGTTTCGTACTTTAAGTTTTATGACTTATTGAAGCGGTTTACAGTAAATACACCTATTATATAAATTGTAAAGAAGAATTTTATTTAGAATCGTAAGAATCCCGATTTTCTATATTTTTATTAATTAGTTAAATAATCAATAGATAAAAAGTAAAAAACTCGTTTATTTACCGTGCAATATTAAACGATTGGATTACGATATCAAAATTTGGGATTCTTAAGATTCTAGATAAAATTCTCTTCTATAATTTTTATAATAGGTATTTATACTGTAAAACCCTTCAATAAGTCATATTACTTGAAGTACAAAACCATGTTTTTCGGTAAAAAAATGTTTAATTACATTCAACATGTGCTGCGCCCATAAATTGCGGTAGCCTTAGATACCAGTGTTCATACCACCACCACCACCACTACGGGCGTTAACGACAGTACCACAGCGTACTTCAAAACAGGTTTTCCATCGCATTCATGCAATGCCGTTTATAAATACCCAGATTAAAAAATTTGCAATGAATAATGATTAAGTTTGTTTGATTTTACATTGGTATTCGTGCTATCGAATTGTATATAAATATAAACCACGCATCGTAAAGTTGTCATACTTCATCTAGAAAAAAAAAATATTTAAATATTTTTTTTTTTCAAATTGTAGAACATTTTTCGAAAAAGTTTTCAATTTGATTTTTATAAAAATAATTAATTTAAATCAGTACAACTGATATAAATCATAAGCATATTACAAAATAATTTTTGAGCCTTGCGGTGCTTTTTTGTAAGATTGACGTGTAACTCAATGAAATAATAAGTATTTAATTATATGGATACAACATTGTTAGTACCTAACCTAACCATAAAAATTAAAAAATATTTTGACAATTTTTGACTGATTGAAGGCGTATGAAATTTTTGTTTTTTTTTTAAATTTCTTTACTATAAAATTGAAATTTTTTAAATTTCTTTTCTATAATATTGATAAAAAAAAAGGTCGTTAAGTGGGTACCGCTTTGCTGCACATTAGGTATCGAGTGGATCACTTTCATGGTTGTGTTAAATTTATATTTAATGACATAAATCATTGTATACAAAAAACGACTCTGAGCGTAGACGGTCAATCAGCCTATATAACTAAATGTGTTTTAAGATATTATTACAAGGAAAAACAAGAAATTTTTAGCAAAGTAAATTTTTGACAAAATCGATTTTGATTTTTGGTGTAACAAAATAAATAATGACCGTAGGTACATAAAATTTTCGCAAAATGTTTATAGAAGCATTTTCTATAGACCATGCAATTTTCAATATATTTTGACTTTCTTTGTGCTATTTATAGGCATAATCAATTTTCGGAATTTTTTTTTTTATTATTGATAAAAAATTTTTCAATTGGTAGAAAAACTTGAAAATTTAATATAAAGTTTTTCATAACTAGTTATAAGTGAAATTAAAAAAAAAGTTGAGCATAAGTCTCTAATAGTTTTTTTAAAAGCGTATAAAGTTAAATTTTCGACAAAAACGTAAAAATCACTAAAAATTTTTTTTTTTTTTGTTTAGGTAATTCGTGAAAAATTTTCTTTTTAAATCTAAGATTTCAAAATTCAACAAAAGATTCTGTATAAGTTCTAAAAAAGAAAAATTTACTGGGAAGTCTGGACTTTAGATTTAAAAACAAATCGTGTTGTGACCGAATTGTGGGTTACTAAAAATGTAGATACGATTTTATTCTATCGCACAAAAAATACTTGAGGTTACCCGAAGTTAAAACGCGAAAGACGCAACACGGTTGCTAAAAAATGTGTTTACTCATAATGAATTTATTATTTTATGTGTATTTTAAAAAAAGTGATTAATGTTACAAATGTAAATCAAGCCATCTGGTTGAAATGTGTTGATATACTCATATCTATATAAGCGGACAGGAGCTGTCATTAACGAATAAGAAAATCGAGGATTGGGCGCGCTGCGCGATAGCCAAGGCACGTTAGAAATACATTGGCGACAATTTACGCAACGATCAGCGCTCGACGCGTTCGGAGCGACCGTCTGCGAAATAATAACGTGCCTCTCCCGCGCCACAGGCCGATACGTCCGCGTGGACATCGTCGCGGACACAATGGGCGTGGTTACGGCAAGCCGCGACGGGCGGCTGCACGGCACACAACGCCATCTCTGGATCGTTGTGCGCGTTACACTTTTACTATTGCGCCCCATTATAATTCGCCTGATCTCTTTCGGCTACATTTTGTGTTCATAGATAATGTACACATTATCTATGGTTTTGTTGTTTTTTTTTTCATTATCATCATTCATCACGATATCCGCCATATCGATTTTAATTTACGAGACGTGACGACGTAACTACATTCCTGCCGACTGCCGAGTACCGTCTGCATAGTTTTATGGTTTACTTGTGTTTACTAAATCGAAACTGATTTTATTTTGAATTCGTAAACCGCTTATAAGTTGTTATTGTAGGGTCAAGTTATCAATTGGGCAAGTACTTGGTTCTCATATGAATGATTATCCAAATGTTCCTAGATTAAAAATTACAATATGAAATCATTTTTATATTTGTTGTTCACATAAAATATTGTGTTACAGGTGAAATGTGTATGCCTGATTTGCAGAAACCCGATGACGACTCGCCAATATCTGACGATGAAGGTGCTCCTGAGGAGGAACAAAGTGACGAAGACGTTTATCACTCAAATTCTGATAATGAGTCCTCGTCAGATTCAAGTTTAGGTAAATGTTACGATCCATCCTAAGTATACCTATGAAGCTTTTATTATTAATGTGCATTTTCTTGCCTATAATAGACTACCGCAGTTTACCTAATTAGGTATTATAACCATAGACCTGTTAAGACAAATAGGTCTATGATTTTAATGTTCTTTGGTAGCATGGTCTGACCAAATCCACATTCGTCTTAAGAGTTAGTAGTTTATTATGCTGTCTCCTTATTATTCTTATTTAATTAAAATTGCAGCTGTTATTTTACAAGACGTTGAAGATGTAAGTGATGATGATATTGAAGACAAAGATGACGATGACGATGACGATGATGACGATGACGATGATGATGATGATGATGATGATGATGAAGGAGAAGAGAATAATGAAGGAAGTGGTGATGGGGATGATGACGAAGAATTAGAAGAGGAAGAAGAAGATGAGGTGGTAGCAGCTTTTCTTTCAGCTAGTTCAGACAGAAATAGAAACCATCCACCTAATTTATCTGTTGGTAATGTCCTGATTGGTGGATTTTCTTTTCATCCAAATACAAATGTTATTGCTCTTGGTCTCTCAAATGGTGATATTGCCATGTATGCACATTTTATAACTAATTAAAAAATAGGTAGATTTGTATATTTAAAATATAAATTATTTTTGTTATATTTATAGGTACAAGTATACTAATGAAATGAATGAGCATTTGAGAACAAATGATAATGTTCATTTAAAAAAAGTTATGGTATTAGAATTTAATGAAACTGGTGATTTAATTTATTCAGCTTGTAAGGACAACAATGTCTCAGTGTCTGATGCTGAAACAGGAAAAATGAAAGTATACTTTGAAAAAGCTCATACAGCTGGGTTAGTTAATTAAAACTTAACAAATTTTCATATTTAGTTCAACAATTTTCTTTTATAGGAGTTTTGTAACAGCACTTTCTTTTATTGATGAAAATTTATTTGCTACTGGTGATGAAGATGGTGTAGTTAATGGTAAAAAACACCACATGAGTCGTACATTTTATTGGTGTTTAATATTTTGGTAATTAGCTTAATTTATATTTTTCAGTTTGGGATATAAGAGCAAACGGGTGTAAATTTTCACTAAAAAAAACAGAGGATAGTATTAATTCAATGATCACTATTAATAATAGTAATAATCAACCTACTTTAGCTTGTACATCCGGTGATGGCACATTGACCATTATTGATTTATCAACAAAAAAAATGGTTGTCCAGGTAATTTAATGTATTTTTACAAGTATTATGTAATAAAATTTTATTTTTAATCTTTTTATTCTAGTCAGAACCATATAAATCTGTATTAACCAGCTGTGTAACAATGAAACGAAAAACAAAAGTAGTATGTGGTACTGGTGAAGGATCACTGATTACATTTAATACGGGAGACTTCAGTATGTTCAATGATGAATTCCCCTGTGTTGATAAAGGTGCAGCAGTGAACAGATTGGTTCCAGTAACAGAAAACATTATAATTAGTGCTTTAGATAATGGAAAAATCAGGTATAAGAAATATATATTTAGTTTTTCACATTGACATAAATTAAAATAAAAAATTATTATTTAGGGCAACAAATTTATTTCCCAACTGCCATTTGGGCATTATTGGTCATCATCAAGATATGTCTGTTGATCTTTTGGATATATCAGACAATGGCCATTTAATAGCTTCAACATCTTATTTCAGTAGTATTGTTAAATTTTGGAACATAGAATTCTTTGAGGACTTTGATTTAAAAAAACACTTTAAGAAGATTAATCCAAAAGAATTTAATTTGCCATCATCAAATGTTGTCAATGCTACAGACTTCTTTTCCGGTCTTCAATAAATATTTTTAAATGATTTATTGTACATAAGACTATAGATAATATAAAGACAACAATTTGTCTTATAAGATTCACTTATAAAAAAAAATAACCAATGAAACATTTCATCATATAATATTTTGTTGATATATATATTTAAATAATATATCTTTGGTTAAATTACTTAAAATATAAATATATATTCTAATTTGATTTAAATTGACTAGTATGTCAAATTTAACAATCAGTTAAACAAATTTAACACTACCAATATTATAAAATTAAAATTCAATAGCTTTTATAAACAACTCTAAATAAAAAATGAACCAAAAGTATCAAAAAGATCCAGTTTTATCTGCAAAATTAATAATTCATGCACATAATTTTAAAAAAATATATTTTTTTAATAATTCTTATTTCTAGTAATAAAGAATTCCATGCTGAATTGGAATGCTCACTTGATATCTTTATAACTTAATTAATGATTAAGTAAAGATTTTGACTATAAAATCCAACTAATATAATAAATTATTATAAATTTCTAACTAATCTATATAAATAATTATAAAATAAAATGGAAATACTCGTGATAATATTTATTTAAAAGTAAATATAATTAATTATAGTTAAAATCCAATAATAATTAAACATTTAAAAATAAGTATAAATATAAAATAAATTAAATCGCATAAAGTTGGTAGGTAGATAATATTTAGTATTGACAATATAATAAATTAAAAATACTACAAGAAGTAGTCAAGAGTTTATCGTGACCCAGTTTGATCAGGTCTATAATAATGAGATGAAGGATGAGATGGATGTACTGGAGGTGGAAAGCATCTAACATGTTCTACTGCACTAGCATCTGTTTCGTTAGCTTTTAAATATTTGTTTAATGTAGCAAAAATTTGTGAATTCAATACTTGAAAACGACGTATTCTGTCAACCATACGTTTCAAGTGCTGTGGAAAAAAAACAAAAAAATTGCAAATTAAAATAGCTTAAAATGTATACCACACAATATATGCATACATACAATTCCTTTAACATTATCATCTTTGCTGTCAACTCGTTGGACTCGAAGTATATGATAGCAAAAGTCAAGTGCCTCAAATCTTCTTTGCTGGCCAAGTAGAACAATCATTGTACATCCTGCCCAATGAAGTCCTTCACCAAAAAGCTCCCTAAAATACGAATACAAATATATATACTAAACTAATAGTAATGAATGAATGTACTTACTCAACAGTAAATTCCGTATCGCCCACTGGGATACAATAAACAAATTGAAGTGCCGACCATAGTCTATGAAATTCTGTACACTCATCTATGTTCATTACACCATTTTGAGGTGGTGGCCCCACCCATACAGGGTCATCTAACATACCTCGAAGTCTTGAAAGTACCACTTCAAATATTGATAAACCACAACATAAACGTTCACGTGTTAATAGGTCTCCATCGCGAGCTATTGTAACTTGCTAAAATTTGAATTAAAATTAATAATAATTAAATACATTTATATATATTACTAACTTTAGCTGTTCCATATCGTTCAATATTAGGAACAATTTGTAAAGCAGCATACTTTGCTTCTAATCTTTTTTGTTTACTTTCTGTCTTTTCACCTTCCTTAGTAAAAGGTCTAGGTAAAATGTTCTGGAATGGTGCAGCATGTAAAAGGTCACAAACTTCTTCTTGAGATAATGCTTGTTCCATCAACAAACAAAATAGAATTGTGTTGCCTAATTCTCGAAAATTATGAAACAATTCGGTCTTTGCATCAGGATATTGCACTATATCATTAAGCTGGGCATGGTAATAGCCTAAAACACCAGGTGATCCATAATCATAACGTGGTAATTTGCATTGTCTGGGCATAGCTTCCATTAATGTTTTTGCAAATTGTAAAAGATTTCCCTGAATCAATGATTTAACTATTTTTAACAACTCTTCCATAACAACAGCGATTCCTTGATAGCCTAACATTTTACACATGGTACGAAAATGTGGGGCGCCAACAAATCCTAAATTGAAAAAAATCAATTAATAATAACAGTTTAAATATCAAAATAAATAATACTTGCCAGTATATTGTCCGTAAATAGTAGTATATGCAAGATTCAATTGTTTGCTTCCCCACAAATATTGGTGTCCCATTTGAGGAGGTTTATCCCTTTGTACGGGTTGCGTAAAACTTATGCCTCGACATTTTACAAAGCGGTTGGTAGCGGCATTATAACAATAGTTTGGTAAAAAATCATAATTTAATTCCCAAAAAACATGTAAAGTGATACGACCATATGGAGCCAACACATTATGATTAGCTTCACGGAACATGGCATCAAATTCATCCAAAGCTAGATGTTTACATAACAATTTGTGGCATAGTCTGTTTACTTGCATAATTCCTTCCAATTCCTTCATTAAAAAATCATGGTTAAATTGTAAAGAATTCTAACACTTGATAAAAAATAAAGTTAAAAAATAACATACCACAATACCAGTGATATCACCACCTTCAAATTTTGCAATAGCTAGTTCAAGAGACTTTAACATATCTGCGTTAACTCGCTGTGTAATAAGTTTGTTTAAATCTACACTGCGTCCCAATAATTGCACATGCCGTTGTTTTAACAGAGTTTCATATCTATTTGCTCTTGGATATAAGATAAGGTATGTTCCCATAGCAACACACTCCACACGGAATCTCTTATCCAATAATATACTCGATGCTAATTGTTTATAGTGAGCAAAGATTTGCTCACTTAATTTGTAAACAAATTGATCAAAACAAAGATTTACTTCAGCCTCAACTTCATCGTACAGAAACTGTTTGCGGAATACAGTTAAGGCATAATGAGCACTATCATTGTATAAATCTAATGGGTATAAGACGTATTCCATCATGGATGGTTCTTTTGTCTTCAAAATATGATCAGTTAATATCCAAGGCATTGACATTTCAATAGGAAACTGAATTCTTTTCTCCATTGTAATCAAATCACTGCATTCATCATTGTGCTGATGTTTGACAGTACATTTTTGAATACGCCTTGCCATAGTCATTTCCAAATAAAATTCACGATACCATAGTTGTGAAAGATCACAACATTGTTGTAATGACTCTAGAACAGTTAGACAAATAATAATATAAATTATATATATATATATATATATATATATATATATATATATATATAGTGAATATTTGCATGGATAAATATAAACTCATTCAATAAATCAGCCCAAAATATATATTAAACTAATTGTCCTTAACTCTGTACTGTATTATTAATAAAAAAAAAGGTTAAGTAGAGGCGTTAGTTTATATTATTTAATAGACACAACCAACAGGGAATAAAACTTATTAATATGTTCATAAATTAACTTTTTTTAATTTAACCGACAATATTAAACTTGTTTATTATGAATAAGCCATAAATCATTACAACAAATGTGTGACCTATCTAGTATCTACTGGTAATTGTATAACATGGTAATATAAATAAACAATTATATAAATATAAATAAGTTATGTATACATACGACTAAATCCAAGGAGATAGCTCCAAAAAAATGAAGTCTTATGAAATTGATCAATTTGCATTAGGTATTGTCCATCAATATCTTTTCGTAAGGTACGTTTACCACCAGATTTATCTGCAATTAATGATTCTAACATTGTTCTAACCATGTAAAGTTGGGTAGATGATGGACCTGAAAAAAAGAAACAAAATTGAAAAAGTGTTGTTTTTATTAATATTACAATCTAAAACTTACCAACATTCCTTCTAGGCACTTTAATTCCAAATCCAACATCTGGATCCTTTTTTCCTTTTAAAGCTGGATCTGCTGATGGCTCTACACCTCTTTGCCAGTCAGCACATGTTTCTCGAACTGAAATGAGTATACTCCTAATAAGATCTCTCTTATTCTTAATAGCCTTTCTTAATGGTTCTCTTAATGTTAATTGTACAAAATCTTGCAATTCTGCATAGATATTACGACGAATAGTATCAGTAAAAACTGTTTCCATCCGAGCCATAAGAACTTGTAATCCTTTTATCATTGCTATTACTTCAATAAGCGCAAATTTTTCTTCATCTGTGTAATTGTAACGTGTGGCTCGTTCATATTCTTCAGCTTCAACAGGACATTCTTTGTTTTGATGGTGATCGGTAGGATGAAGTAGTTTCCAAGAATAAAGTTCTGTTACAACACTTGTCCACTCAGACAGTAATTGTAACCCCCTTAATGCCAATTCAGCTGTATCTTTGTTTTCAGTATCTGTTCTTGTTTCTTTATATGTAGTTGTTACTTCATTGCTATAACGAGCCAATTCACTAATATACTTTACATGGTCTTCTCTTATTTGAGGTAAATGCACCATAAGATCTGCTTGTGGACTAATTTGTGGTGAACTAGATAAAGGCCAACGTCCCGGTTCAAAATGTTTAGATCTTTTGATATAATTAAATGGTGCTATCTGCATGTCTCCAAATAGAGGGACAACTTCCAGATTCTAATATATTAAAAAAATAATTCATATTAATAAATTATAACCAATGAAATACAAAAATGTTAAACAAATAAAATAATTTTAAACCTTAAAGATTCTGTCAATTTTGCCTAAATTAAGTTTTTTCTTCTGATCTAATTTATTAATATTACATAATTCATTGTCCATTAGAAACAACCCAAATCCCATAACCTGTAAATAAAATACATAAGAACATTACAAAGAAAAATAAAATGTAGTAGTATTCATATTAACCTTAACAAGCATATGTTTTTCTGATGGAGTAAGGTACATTTTTGATTCAAACATTTGTACACACAAATTAACAACATCTGATAAAAGTTCTTCATAAGCAGGAATTTTTTCAAGATTTTCTTTAACTGTGTCTCTAATTTTATTCTGTGTAGCCAAGAACATAGATAAATTTTGAGATTCTTGAAGTGTATGAGAGTCTGCCATCACTTTCAAAAATTGAGCAGCTCGGCGATAGCTTGAATAATCATTTTTTACACTAGATTTCATATTTTTTAGTTCATCGAGCACAGCAAACATGTTAATAAATTTTCCAAGCGTTAGTATGTATGCTTCAGATATAAAGTCTTTTCGTTTTTCTGCATGGCACAAACGTTTAACTTCTCCACAAAACCGTTCAATTGCTTTTCTCTAATATACAATAAAAAAAAAAAATAATAAATAACAAACATTCATTCTTATTTCTAAGCTTATAAAGTAATATATTTTCTATAAAAGATAAAAAGAAAATTACTTGGAAATACATAAACTGTAGTAGTTTGTTGACTTCAGGTCCTAAAACCTCGACAGTTTTCTCGTATATCTCGACTCTATTAGGTTGTTCATTAGATTTTGGCTGTGGAATTGCTCTTGAACAACAACGCCATGTGTAAAGCATGACAGCATGTACTTGTCCTTCTTCTAACAATTCATTCTAAATAAAGACAAAAAAAAAAAGAGAAATTATTATATAAATATAAACACATTTAGTAATCAACAAGTTATGAATTGTAATCTCATACAAGACTAGCATGAACTGTAGCTTCTTCAATATATTTTGCTATGCCTGTTACAAATCCATTACGATCTTCAAAATTTGTATCAAAATCAGCTTGATAAAGAATTGAACATGGCTGTGCTTCTATACACGGTTGTTCATCAGGCAGTGTAAGTTCATCGAGCACGTCCACATTCGACAAAGCATCGGTTAGTGTCACCTTGTCTGTGGCCATATTCTAAAAATATAAATAACGCATTATAATTAGAAAACTTTAGTTAAATTATACTAACAGTAAAAGTGAATTACAACTATATGTTCCAGGTGAGATTTTTCAATTTTTTTCAAAACGAAATGCGTAATAGTTTAAATAAGATAGACTCGATTGATACTATATATTAAACTGGTAATGTTAAATGAGTTATGTACGTAATCATATTTTAAATATTTAATTGATTCGAGAACAGCATAAATCTAATGGAAATAAATTGAAAATTATAAACAAACCCAATGGCCAAAACTTAATAGTTAATAAATTAACTTATCAGATAAAAATTCTTCTGTCAGGACCAGGGTTACGCATTTCCGCCAGAATCAATAAAATATCAATGTATAATCACACAACAATAGTATTATGTCCACAAACCTCTTACTTGTCGACGGAGCTTGTTTGTAGTTCCTGCGGTGAGCGTGAGTAACGCTGATCGTGTTGTTCGGCCTTACTGTGCATGTGCATAAACCACACCGGGAAACCAGTTTGTACATAGTTAACAGAGTGAATACCAAAATTTTTTAAAATTATTTTGAATTTTTGGGGCATATTTAGGGTATTACATTCCCAGACTTAATTATAATATAAGAAAAAGACTATGGTTCGAATATTGTAAAACAATACTATGTGGAATGAAAAATGTGTGTGAACAATTTTTATACTACTTGTGATGGCTTCACTGTAATGCAATTGGCTGGGCCAAAAGCCGTTCATTTAAAACTGATAAAAACTAAGAAAAAAGAAAAATTTATTTTGATCAAGTTCACCAACAAAACCATGATTTGAATTCAGTATTGTATTTATACATTGTGTAAATATACTTAAATATTATTTAATTTGTAGTATTTAAGGACTATTTAT
Organism: Pentalonia nigronervosa; assembly: GCA_014851325.1. Taxonomy (NCBI): domain Eukaryota; kingdom Metazoa; phylum Arthropoda; class Insecta; order Hemiptera; family Aphididae; genus Pentalonia; species Pentalonia nigronervosa. Next base: position 67,431 of record JACXSJ010000110.1, on the reverse strand, counting down.
AGTTTATACGTGTATTATAACTAAAATAATAATTATTAATTTTACTATGCACCTTAGTGATAACTGAAGCGATTAATAACAATTTTGCTATTTAAAAGTAAAAGTACAAAAAGTGAATCATTGTTTGACAATCACGGATTCCATTAAACACTACTCTGCTGACTTAAACTATTATTTTTATTCGTATTATCGTTGATTAATGGTAATATGAAAGAATGGAGGTTGTTAGTTAAATGTTTATTATTTAATTAGGAATTAAACTATGAATGTAACTAAAATTAAAATACATAGGCGTTAGGTTCGGTTTTTTAATTTTAATTAATATTGTGTCAAATATACAAATAAATAATTCTTGATAAGTAATCGTGGTCAAGTAATGCATCAATACTGTTAAAAACCATGTTTCCTAATTTACTAATAAAAACAAATATAAGCAAACTTTATAGTTCTAAGGTTTTTTTTAAATAAACAAGTGATTATTAATGAAGAACGAATATATTATACAAAATGTATTTTACACACAATTAATATTAAATTATTATTTGGAATATTTACAATTGCTTTGGTTGGTATGAAATGCTATTTGTTAAGTTCGTTTTTCTTATCATTTTTAAGAGAACGGCTACACACTCATGTTACCGTGATAACAGTTTTATTTAATATTACTAATTAGATATACAAAAATATATGATATATTTTATTATTTACCTTAGTTCTACATATAAATTATATAAATTTTAGATAAATTTTATTTTACTTTGTTTTTTTTATTTAAATCAATAATATAATTAAATTGCTTCTTGCGTTATGGTTATGCCACAAATTTGTTTCTAGCATCAATAGGTATTTCAAAATTGATTTTGTTTGCAAGTTTCAATCTCAAGCTTAAACATTTAAGCTTATAGCTAGTTTCAAATTTACAATTTTATAAATCCATAATAATTCTTCATAATTTGAATTTTGAATTTATAATATACAATATTTAATTTAATTGATATAAACATTCTGAAAATACTCATTAATTATCTTTCTAATTTAAAATGAAAACAATTGATACCTTACATTTTATAAACAACGTTTTATTTAATGGATTTATTAGTTGAATTTGTAACAAAAAAATATTGGAATAAATTAAAAAGGATTTTCACCTAATATTAGAAAATAGGTTATTAAAAATTACAGTAAAAATGGGTTGTATTAATTATTGACATGACTTAAATAATTATATTTCCATTTCCAGGTAATAAATGATGAACATGAAGTTATTAAGTTTACCATGCAGATATACTTTTAGCAGGCATCTATACTCCAATTGTTCTGTGAAAGACATTTTAAATACACAACCCGAGGGTTGCAAAAAAAAATTTAAGGTATTACTTAATAAAAACCTTAATGTATGTATTTATTTAATTTGAATGATACTTTTAATAATTAGAAATTATATGAATCTTAGATATTTTTTTTTTAACTAATATTAATAATTACAAGTATACAACATGTATGTCTAAATAAATGTTTAGGCAAGATAATATATACTTCATTTTTCAAAGATAGCTTAAAATTAATAATTAGATAATTTAATTATTAATTTATTCACTCAATGGCCTATGTACTACAAATTTAAATGCATTATATATTTTTTCCTATCTACAGTATCTATAAATTTTATTATTAAATTGTGAAAATTGAAAGCACGTAATAATCTAATTATATAAAAATGGTAAAATAAATATTTATTGGTTTTACTAGTATATGTTTATCTAAGTACAACTATTATTTTTATTTTATGATTATATGTATGAAATTAAAAAAGTTCTCAATTGAAATTTTGTTTTGATGAACTATGATTTTAGTAATTACTTTTATTTTTGTATGTTTGATTTTCAGGGTTGGGCAAAAGCAATGCGTAAAATGAAAGAAAACATATTTGTGGACTTAGATGATGGTTCTACACATCATCGTCTACAAGTAGTTATACCTAAAAATAAGTTTCCCGTTTCATTAACCTATGGATGTTCTTTTGAAGCTGATGGTGTCTTAGTTAGAAATGCCAGCAATCAACTTGAATTGATAGCAGAATCTATTAATGTTTATGGGTCATGTATTGTCCAAGATGGTTATCCATTTGCCCCTCGAAAAACTTACCACGCAGAATATGTAAGACAATATTTACATATTCGACCACGTACAGCAACATTTAGTAGTCTACTTAGACTCAGAGATAAATTGTCTAGTGCTGTTAGAAATAGATTTGCTGAAGACAATTTTATAGAAATTAATGCTCCAATTTTATCTTCTAATGATTGTGAAGGAGCTGGTGAAGTATTTGCAGTTAAACCAGATAGTGATAATTTAATTAAAGAAATGATTTCAAAAAATCATCAGTCACCCATGGAAGCTTTCTTTAATGGACACACATATTTAACAGTATCTGGACAGATGCATTTAGAGTGTATGGCACGGGCTCTAACTAAAGTTTACACATTAGGGCCAACATTTAGAGCTGAAAATTCAAAGTCTAGATTACATTTATCAGAATTTTATATGATTGAAGCAGAGCAAGCTTTCATTGACAATACAGAAGAACTCTTGAGCTCAATAGAAAAAACTACATCTACAGTTATAAAACAATTATTGGAACAATCTAGTGATGAAATAGATCATTACAGAAAAGTCATCGGTGCTTCTAAAGACAATGATCCTGCGAATATGGTGAATGTTCCTTATGAAGTAATTAGTTACCATAAAGCATGTGATTTACTAGAAAAAGAAAAATGTTTTAAAAATTCAATGATTCGAGGCAAACCTTTAGCTAAAGAACATGAATTGTTTTTAGTGAAATATAATGGTCAGAAGCCAATTTTTGTTATTGACTGGCCACAAGATTTAAAACCATTTTATACTAAAGCTATACCTAATAACAAGTCATTGGTACGTTAAACATTCAACTAATTAATATACAAAATAATGTTTTTGTTGTTATTGTATAGGTGTATGCTGTAGACTTATTATGTCCAAATGTTGGTGAATTATGTGGTGGAAGTGTGCGTGAAGACGATTATGATGTTTTAAAAGAAAAATTGTCTTTTGTAAGATTGGAAGACAAACTCAATTGGTATTTAGAATTGAGAAAATTTGGTAATGTGTCTACTGCCGGTTTTGGCATAGGTTTTGAACGATTTCTTCAAGTATTGTTAGATGTACAGAATATTAAAGACACCATTGCATTTCCTCGGTGGCCACATAATTGTAAAATGTAAATCTTGAATTTAATAATAAAACTCGTTTTACCATAAATTATTTTTAGTTGATTGTTAACTATTAGTTATTATATAAAATGTACTATTTATTGTACTATCAATATCATTTATTTGAATTTATTATATTATACTTGACTGTTATTCTATTGATATTTTATCTTCATCAGTCCAATTATTAATTGGCTGTAACTGCATTACAATAATACAAAATTAATATTATAATACATTTTGAACAAAAAATACATAATATAATGAGCATAATTCTTTATTGTAAACAAGAAATCCAATATAATATTAATAATCAACAACAATATTGTACTTAATAGTCACTAAAAAAAAATGGCTAAACTAGTAATTAATAATATGATTACTAATGATTATTTTTTTTATTTATTTAAAATATGCTATACAAACAAAAGTATGTTTTACGCAAAATTAAAGGAAATTAATATATTTTTTTTTTTGCATACGACTATCCACGAGTCACAACTATTGTTTTTAACCCTGTGAATTGAAAATGCACAATATCTATTTAAATGTTATAACAATTCACGAACTGACCAAAAATCTCAGGTATTTTATTCAGTAAATTAATAATAAGGAAACATTTCTAAAAACAAAATTAAAATCAATATTATAAAATTATAATTTATTTTTGGTAAAAAAAATCAACAATGTGAACAACTTAATCTAATATTTTATATTATAATAATATACAAAAAAAATGCATTTTATATTATATTTATAAATATATAAATAATATATAATATCACATTTTAAGCACATACATTTACAAAATTTAAACAGGTATGTAGTATATACATTTCAAATAATATAATTATATAGGTTAATTATTCATAACAGAGACCACATAGTTTTTACATTATTGAACATAATCCTGACATTTCTTTACCTTTATTAACTATTGGATATTCCTTAAGTTTTTTCGCGTTGTGCATCAGTCTTAGTTTCATTTCCTTTTGAATTTTTGGAGCCACTACAGTTTCCATCTCAAGTCCTGGTGGTGGTGGTTGATCAGGATCGATTTCTCCAAACGTCTGTGTAAAATCTGGTGGTGACTGTGGTTCAATGGATGTGTTTTCAGTGACAACGATTGGTTTTACGACAGGTGTACTTTTTTGACTGATGTTTATTTTGATTGTTCCCATTGCGGGAGCAACTGGAACATTCCATTCAGTGTCAGTGTTTCCATCAATAGAGCATGTCATTGTAGAAACAGGAGATGGAGATTTAGGTTTAATTTCTTCAGGAACAATTTCTTGAGTTATTGGGGGGGATGACAAACTGTTAACGCTCTCAACAATGGATTCATCTCCTAATTTAAGTGATACAACTTCAGTCACTTGAATAATCTCCATGGTATCAGGAACTTCCAAATCTTCATAATTCTTTGTCTTAATATGTTCTTCAGTAACAGGTTCAGTTTGAAGTGTATTTTCATCTGTAATTTGTTCTTCATTTTCTTTTAGTTCAATTGATTCCGTTTCTGTTATTGATTCTGTTTCCACAACTGGTTCTGTTTTCTTAACAGTTTCAGTTTTTATAACAGTTTCTTTATCCATAACAACTTCTTTTTCTGTTAATATTTCTTTATTCCCAATAGTTTCATTTTCCATACATATTTCACTTTTTATTAACATATCTGTCTCAGTTATAAGTTTTTCTTCATGTTCCAATTTTAGTTCCTCTTTTTCTTCATCTTTTATTTTTATATCTTCTGCAAATTTTATTTCCAATAGTTGTTCTTCTTTAATTTCATTTTTTTGACTTTCTAATTGTTTAGCTTCTTCAATAGCTCGATTTCTCTTACGAAGTTTTTCCTCTCGAGTTTTCTAAAAAAAAAGCAATTTTAAATATAATTAAAATCAAAAAAAAAATAGTTATAACTTACAATCATATCATCATAACACATAGGATGATAAAGTCGTTTATCCTTTTCAACACAATTCTTCAATTGCCACTCTTCATCTTTTTCGTTATAAAATTGTTCAAACTGATCATGACACAAATAACAGGCAGCTAGTTCACTATTTACACCAGCTGGAACACAAGGAACATTTTCTTCTTCTAATTTTTCATCTTCTTTAGCACCTTGTTCTGCTTGAATATCAAACCAACTTGCAGCTAAAAGTCGAACAAAAATATCGTGTGAATTAAATTATGAATAAGAAATTGAGGAAAAAAGTATTCAATATGCAAATTAATCAAATTACTATGCTTAGAATGAAACAGTGACAAAATAATAACACATGTTTTAGGTGTATAATAACATTTTAAAATATAACACTATAGAAACTAATAAAACAAATACATAAACTGTTAATCTCATGGTTTTTAATCAGCATATCACATAATACTCTTTGGCCTTGATGAATTAAGTATAAAGACATTTTCTGGATATAAGTTGGGGTGTGAAAAAAAATGAGAATCGCTGAATAAATCAACAATATAATATTAAATATATTGTCAATAGCGCAACAAACAATAAGAAGAATATAAATTTTATATACAGTATTTAACTTATTATATTATTTATTTTTAAAATTATTGATTATCATTCAGAAAGTGTAAGTGTGAAAATTGATTAACTTTTAAACTAGTATTTTTTTTCTTCGAAAAACCTTAAATAAAAATATATTAATTATTAATTACCTCTAGTAGTTTCATCTTCTTGTTCTTCATATTTACACCAATCACTAGTATCATAATACCATTTTCTAGATTGGACAGTTTTGCTTGCCATTTTTTCACGTCTATTTTGTCTAAAATGCCAATCTAAATGACTGCTATACTTAATAGTAAACTCTGCAGTGAAACGAATACCACAAGAACTGCACTGAATTCCTGTGTATAAGTTGTGAACTAATCCTGGTTGTTTTCTGAAATAAGAAAATATATTTATAACAAATATAAAGTAATTTAAAAAAACTAATACTAACTGTTTTAAAGAAGAAGGATCTGAAAAATCAACAAGTTTTATAGTTAAATTTTCTGCCTCCTTCTCTTTTTTTTTTAATTTTGATTGGACAACTTCTTTTGGTTTGTCTTTTGGTACAATTCCACTATCCACTAATTTTTTAAATAGCTCATTAATGTCCATATCACTAGGTAAGACTGGAGGTATTATAGGAGCAGACACTGTAGGTGGTACATAAGAACTTGCAACAGATTCCATTTTCTGAGGAACATTAGAAAGTAGAGGTACAGATGTCGTGGCTGCAAATATATGAACAAAATTAATTATACAATGTTTTATAACATTTGTTTTTGGCATTCTAAATTTACTTGGTGCTAAAGAATACGAAGAGAATGATTGAGTAGGAAGCTGGTTAATATCTTCATTTGATGTTAATGTAGTCATTTCAAAACCAGTGAAATTTGGTGGCATAGGTGGAGCAGGTATCGGTGGTAAAGATTTGGTAGGTGTATCTTCAGTTAATACTACACCCATCATTTGAGAAATAGCAGCATAACCTGGTCTAATGTTTGGTGGTAATTCTGTGAATCTTAAGTAATGCTTATTGCTTCTTACAATTATTGCTTGTGGTGGTCCGTTATAATTGACTTTGAATGGTTGGTCATTAATCATAGCTCTCATCAAACCATCAATAAAACGAAAAATAAGTGCTGTGTTACCCACATCAATACGTTGTGGTTTAGCATCTAAATAGACAGGCACGGTGTATGAGTTATCAATAATAATAGCAATACGACCAGCAACTAAATCTTGTCGCTTTGTGTTGCCTATATTAACTGAAGGAGGAGGGCCTTCAAGTTTAACAGATCTTTTGACACCACCAAGGTCTGTAAAGATTGGAGAGCCACCAAAAAAACATTCATAGAATTTTCCATCTAAATAAAGTTCTCGAGTTGGTGCACCTAACCGTACTCTATGAGGTTGACCATCTAATAAAAATTCCCTATCAGGACTATTGAAGTGACATAACACTGGAAAAAGGTCATCAAATATAACATTTTTTGGTGTTCCTTGAAAATATATCTCTCTAGGATCGTCCCAAGATACAAAAGTAATTGCCGTTGGACCATAAAATCGTACTTCTCTTGATACACTATCAATATTAATAGTTTTCGTAGCATCATGAGCAATCATATCCAATATTACAGGATCTGAAGGAGGAATAACAGGAACTGTCCAATCAGGTGAAGAAGATGCAAATGGAGCAGTTGGTCTTGGCACTTCATACATAGGTGGTGGAACAAGAGATCTTGTTGAATGAGAATAGTTTGGACGAGGTCCTCTAGACCAAGGTTCAATTCTATTTTGAGAAAATCTAGACCCATTTTCTGGTCTTGAATTCCAACTTTTATTATTTCTCCAAGAACGAGTTTTAGAATTTTCTTTTTCATTACGTTTGAATGTTGTTTTACGCCTTTTATATACAGTTCGATCCTCAGACTCTGATTTTTTGTTAATTTTTTTTGATTCTTCTGAACCAGTGGAACAACTTTTTGAAGAACAATCACTATCACTTCCACTGACATCACTTGGTTTTTTGATAGCAACATTCCAAGAGCCAAGCCCAGGACTGTTTTCGTCAACAGGTTTTTCAATAATAGTTACTGTTTCTACTGAAGTAGGTTGTAAATCAGTATCATTTCCATTGACGGGTAGAGCAATTTTTGGAATAATATACTCCTTTAACTTAGTATTAGTATCTTCGGTATTATTGACTTCCTCTAATTTTTCTACTTCAGTCATTTCAATTACCTTAAATATTAAAATACAAAATTGTTATTATTTAAAAATTCTATAAATACATATAATTTATTAATTTACTTATTTACAATTTATCAATAAAATTCTATCAAAATTCTATTATTCTTACCTGACACATAATTTTTTTATATTCGTCAAAAGATATGCTTCCTGCATTTAAAGCTTCTTCAGCTTGTCTAAGAATATGGCTTTTATTATTTTGTGTAGGTTTAGCTCTCATATCTACATCCATTGTATCATTATTGTCTACTAATGTTTCATTCAATTCACAAGGCATTTTTTTAGTAGGAGATTTGTATGGTGTTTTAAATGTATCTGGTTTTATTTCCTTATATTTTGCCCAAGATTTACCAACCTCAGGATTTGGTGTTTCAGATATTTGTGGTGGAGGTGGAGGTGTAGGTACAATAGGTGGAGCAGATAATGTTCGTAAATCTACATCTTCTGCACCAAAGAGTCTGAAAATAATTTTTATAGAAATGAAAATAAATATAAAACTAGTTAAAGCGTATATAAACATTGTACATTAACAAAAATATATAATTTAAAATTATATACTGTAATAATAAATTATTTAAAACTGAAACAAAAATTAAACTCTTTAAAAACTTAATAATTAACTTTTATATTATTTAGTACAGATATATGGCATAACTGATAAACAAGATAAGATTTCTGTACAAATCTCTATTTATAATTAAAATAAAGTCCAGAATTAACTTGGTTTTCCATCTAAATTTATAAAAATCCACTATCTGACAATAATTTGTTGTGGATAAGATTTTAAATGCACAGTAAACAAAAGTATTAATTTGTTAATAATAGAAATATAAAGAGAAATTTATTATCAACCATGTTGAACAATATTTAGCTTCAACTGCCAAAACAAATATTTACAATTTACATATATAGAAATAATTTCTTTTAAACTCTCAATAAATATGTTTCATATTAAAAACAAAGATACTAATAAATTAAAAGATGAATTTTTTAAAAATAAATATTAATAAACGGAGTAAAAGTAAATTTGTAGATGATCACTAATATTAAAATATAAATGTTACAACAAATATACATACATAATATTATGTAACAAAATAATTTTTTGTAATATGTTATTATACAGAATGATTTTTTTTAGTATGTTATTCTCTTAGTATTCTATTTTTATGTTTAAATTATGCATGCTATATTGAAATTCTGATTTTTAGAATTTTTAGGTGTAGTTAAAGACAATATTTTTACAACATTAACCATTTTAGAAGTATTCTAAAATGATACCAACTTTAGTTTGTCAAATTAAAACCTATATGATTTAAAGCAAATTATGAATCAATGATTTTTCTGAAAATGTTTCATATTGTAATCGAAATATGAACTTTGTTTCTGAATTATTCTACTTTAAATACTAAGGATAATAGTCTATTAAAGGGTTATTATTTACTTTTGTTTTGAAAATTATTGGATATAATATTAATTCATAAACATTTTGCAATATTAAAAATTGTGTACTTGACTAAGTAGTAACTATTAACAAATATTAAAGCGAACTAACCTAACCTATAAAGCAAACGTAATTATAATTAACGAGCTTTGTAACTATTTCTAGAAAGTATTTAATAGACTATTGTCCTTAGTATTCGAAATAGAATAACTCAGAAACTTTTTATTCAAATTCTGATAATATGTCAACATTTTCAGAAAATAATCCGATTCACATTTTGTATTAAAACATGTAAGTTCTATTTTAGAAGACTAATGTTGGTATCATCACAGGATACTCTTTAAATGTTCTAAAAAAATCTAAGTATTCAAAAATATGATCTTGAACTATAATTCCAAAAGTCAGAATTTGATTATATGCATAATTCAAACATAAAAAGAGTACCCACTTTGGTCCATGCTTATAACATCACTGTATATTTTCTACTTGGTAACCTATTAAAAACTAGAATTTAGATCTAGATGATATATTTATACTAATTGATGAATAACTTTTCATTATAATAAAATAATTCAATATCAATCTAAATAAAATATTATTAAATTAATTTTACATACTAAAATTATTAAAAAATTGTAAGCAAATTATCTGTAACTAGTTTACGGAACTCTAACACAGTAATAAATATTTGCTTAACATGTGACTCATCCCCTTAAAATCAAATGTCATTCCCTATGGCAAATCAATGAGAAAAACAAACAAATAACAAACTCAATCAAATAAAACCATAAACTATAAAATGGCCAAATGCTCTGATCAATCTTACATGAAATGAGAAGGTCAGTCACCAGAATTCACATTGGACACACAAGACTAATACATTCACATCTAATGTGTATGAAACCAAAACTCATTTGCAGAACTTGTCTATGTGAACTCTTGATGTAACACATACTTTTAAAATGTCCTACCTACCAGCATGCTCGATCAGAATCCAAATCACCTCACTCAAAAGAACCATTTGGTTCCAAACAAGAAACAAAAATATTAAACTACATCAAAATAACTAATCTCACAGCTAGCATATAATACAACGCACAAATTGTATACCAAAGAACAAACCTCAACAACAATCATTACAATTATCAAATAGTATTTAAAAAATTTTAAAATAGTACAATTGTATTTGAAGCTTTAATCTAATAATAAATAAAAAAAACTTATTTGCTTACTACCATCTTTATACATACATAATAATATTATTTTTATGAGTATTAAGTTAACTAACAAGTAAAATAAAATATATTACTAATTATTTAATTTATATAATTGTTGAGGTATCATAGTTATTACTAGAAGCTAATAATAATAATAAAAATAATTAATTACATAAATTTAGTATTGTGCTGAAATTAATCTTATAAATCCCCAAAACAAGCATAATGTTTAAAGGGGAATTGCAAACATTTATCATGTATTTTTAATTTATTTTCAACTTTCTATTTGTAATTTTATATTGTTTTACTAAATAATTTATTATTTTTTTTATTATTACATAAAGGTATATTTAAAGATTCAAAACACAAAATCAACATCAAATTTAATATATACATTGAAATAGTTTATCGTTCATAAATATTTTGGTGTTTTAAATTATCGTATGTTTACAATAATTTGTATATATTTATAGGAAACATTTATCATTTTGAGTTTATGTAAGTCGATCGGCAAAATGAAAATTTCGTTATATTCATCTTAACTTTAAATAAGTATTAGTCAAGTCATAGCCACCAGGCTATAATCAAGGCCAGGTTGCTGTTTTTTTATTCTTAATTTTTTTTTTTTTAAATTTAAGCATGGGTAATTTTGGTGCCCAATTACAAGGGCAACGAAATTGGTTACAACAATCATACAAACATTATAAACAAAAGATTATTCATCAAATTAGTTAAAAAAATTACTCAGTTAAAAATATTTATATGTATATATTGTATATATTTATATTTATTATAATTTATTATATATGTGTTTAAATAATACTAATTGTTGATTATCTATAATATAATAAACTTTATATTATCATTTGGGTAAAAATGAGATATATATTTTTGGATTTATATTTACATACCAACCGTTAAGGACATTGCCCGTGTTTACTATTCAAAGCCCAGATTGGGCCAGTCATGAGCCTTAGCTGTTAACTTATTTTTATATAAATAATGAGTAATTAGAACAAACGTAAGAAGAAAATATAATTTAATCAAATTTTTAAACCATACAGTAGCTATTGCTGTAGTCAAATGTTAGAAATCCTAATATTTGGTTATACCTTACTGTCTATGTCACTACATTAACTTTTTAACAATATTTTATCTTTTATGCAATTAATACACATTTTTAAATTGTAATATTTTTTTCATTCTCATAACTTACATACAAATTAAAATATTGTAAAATAGCCAATGTAGTAACATTGGTAATGCTCTTAACTTAATGTTTAATAGGTGAATTATCTCTAACACAAAAAGGAATAACATAGGAATGGGGGATTGGTTCTACTGAATGTAAATTTGATATGTTGTGTGTGGGCCAGAGAAAAAAAAACAAATAGTGCACTGACATCATCTTAATAAAATATGTCTTTTTAACAAAACTTTGTATACAATATTTTTTTGGAAAGGGACTTTGTATTTCTTTATGGTACCTCTAAAAAAAAAAAATTGCTCGAGGGGCCTTTGGTATGTCAAACCAACACTGCTTTAAATACTAAAATTATAATTTAAATATTTCTACATCAAAATATTTCAAAAACTATTTCTGCTTTTAAATTAAATTTAAAAAAAAGTATAAATTTATAGTGGGTACACCTATGCAAATAATCTAAATTTAAAATATTGAAACAACATAATAAATTGCATGGTATTAAGAGAAAAAAGTAACATTTTTTCTATTATTTTAACTTTAGAAAGGTTTTTAGAGAATTAATTCAGCAACATGCCAGCAAATGTCATCAATTGAATAAATTTAACATATTTTGTAAATTAACTATATATTATATTGAAACCAACTGAATTTATATACCAAACTTTTAATTGTATGTAAATACCAGTGATCTTTTTAGTCAATATAAAGCAAAAAAAAAAAAAAAAAAATTGGTAAATTAAAACTATGTATATAAACTATATAATGCATTCAACAATTTAAATATAATTCTTGGGTACCCCATATAAGCAATACATAAAAGATAAAGAATATACTGAGTACAAAAAAAGATTTTATATTGATTAATAATTAAATATATACTACATAAATAAAAATAAGTGCTATTTAATTCTGTCAAACTAATTATAGAAATTATCAATTTTAAGTGGTTTTTCTTTTTTTAATCAAATTACGAAAATATTATAAGTTTTAAACCTACAAACTACTTCAATGATTCATTATTATTTTATTACTCTAGATAAAAAAAAAATAAAGGAACTTACTCATCGATGATTTCAGATTTGCTCTTTTTTGCTGCAGGTTCAATATCATCAGTTTTGATTGAATCGGAGGTCCTCTTCACAGTCGGGACTTTAATTCTTAGGTCAATGTCATTTTGTTGTTTGATAATAATGTCTGCAAGAATACCTTTAATTTTCATAAAAGTTCAAATATGTACCTTCACACTCAGCCTGGTTTAGGAAATTAAAAATAGTATGTAAAAAAAGGCAAAAAACAGAATTTCTTCTTAGGTAGTTGAAACACGTAGATAATTATAAGTTAACTGTTGTCATACTACATTTGATAATAATTATAAACAGTCATTACTTTCTAATACTATATTATATAGTATTATACTGAGCATCGTTATTTTATAAATTGCTCGTTTCAATTTTTTTTTTTTTTTGGAAAATAATGAGAATGTAGTAATTTTTATAATCCAAGATTAACTTAGTCAAAATGCAATAAATCATATTTGAAGCATTTTATCTTAACTTCAATATTTTCTTCAAAAACAAAATTTAACAAATTTATGATAAATTTGCAAAAAATAATAATTTTTTTATTCTAACAAATCTGATATACCTTCTAAATCTTATTTATAGACATAAGTAATAATATATTAACTTATGAATAAAATAAAGGTAGCTACTAAGAATATAACCCTCCCCCCTCAAAAAAAAAAAAAAAAAAAAAAAAA
>JACXSJ010000110.1:0-53685 GCA_014851325.1 Pentalonia nigronervosa | reverse complement strand
ATATAGAATTTCAATAATTTAGTTGATTTAATTTTAAAGTTTATTTAAAGTCTTTATGCAAATAAAAATTATTCAACACCATTAATACATTTTTATTGGTAAATAAAAACATTTTTTGTTTGTCTTATGTAACCAATAAGCTCAGTTTTATTAAAAGTTAAACAAAATGTTAATATTTAATGCATGAAGAAACGCACGCAATGTCTTAATTTGTATAAATATAATATATTGTAATAAAAAAAGAATAACAATATCCACCAAAATTATGATGGGCAATAAAACCATTTATATACAAGATGATAGGACTTTCTGGAAGGGTGAAATTGTTTTCATTTTATTATGGCGAAGAAAAGCATCCAGTTTATTTAAAAATAACAACAAATCGCCAACAGTGAAATTTATGTTAAAATATAATTGATGAGACATTTTAATCTTACTTTGATTGGATTTTACAGCATGAATATCTGAGTCATTTTTCATTTCTAATGATGGTGGAGCAGCGGTCGATGGATCAGGTGATTTTTTCATTGTTTGCATGTAGATACGAAGACGTTTTAAAGAATCAGAATCTTCCAGAGAATCAGTTTTTTCTAATTCAGACATAATTTTTTCAGAATTATTTATATCAGCTTCATTAATTACCTTGGTAATTAAATCTTTGTCTTTAGAAACATTTATTTTAATAGCTTCATGACTAGGAAGATTAATATCATTTTTAGGTTCATCTTTAAATAACTTTTCTTCAACTTTTGGCAGTATTTCACATTTTATAGTCACTGTTTCGTTCTGATTGATTTTTACATTTGATATGTTTTTTTTCTTTATGTCCAGTTCTTTAATATTTTTTTTTTCGTCTCTTCTTTTATGATATTTTTCATCTTTTAAGCTTCTTTCTTTGCGGTCAGTTTTTTTATGTGTCTTTCTTGGGAGTTCTTTTTTAGATGGTGAACAGCTTGGACTTCTTTCTTTCCTTTTTGATTCACGATGTTTACTATTATCTCTTTTGGGTTTATCAAGTTTTTTATCATCTTTATTTTTGAGAATTTGTTGTTTAACATCATTAGGAAGTGATGGCGATAGCTTTACAGCATTTTCTACTTTTCTTAAACGTGGATCACGGTTTAGAGTTTGTAATAATTGTGTACTGACTGGGTTAATTTTGGCAACTTGTTGGTTTACATTGAAAAATGGACTGGAAACAACCTAGAAAAAAATGTATGTTTATTAATTTAGGATATTTATTTAATGATTTATTTTAAATTACCATTTCAGAACTTTGTTGCTGCGATACAAATGGTTGTTGTACTGCCGGTAATGATGTTGGTAGAAATTTTTTAGAAGGTGAAACAATAACTTTTATTGGCATTGAAGGTGACTCGGAACCGATGGAAGATACATCAATCATTTTAACTGAATTCTCAGTTATTTTACGATAATTTTCAGATGACTGAAGTTTTGAATATATTTCTTCATTTGAAGGCGAAACACTCAAAGTCGAAGATGATGTACTCGCTTTAAAAGCATTCTATAAATTGTTTTAAAATAAATAACAGTTTTATTATGAGTATAAAATATACTTACTTTAGATGGATTAATTTTATTCATTGATCTTTTTTTTTGAATTTCTATTTGATTCTTAGTTTGCAACAATTCCAGTTCTAATTTTTTTTGCTGTAATTCAAGCAGTTCTTTTTGTTTCTTAATGAATTTTTCCCTTAATGATATATCTTCGTCTATATCATTATGTATGATTGGTTGAACAGGTTTCGGTGTCTCAGTATGATTAACCTGAAAAATTAAAACATGCTTAAAACTGGTGATATTTTTGATAACCTAGGTTTACATGGTGTAGGAACCACTAGCAGTATAACTTTTGAACATCTATTTACTAAAATATCAAACATTATCAAATGAGATAAATATAACTTTGGATATTTTAGATTGTAAAATTTAATTGTAATTCACACCATGTAAATCAGACATTAAAAATAAAATTTATTATATACATTATTTAGAAATTTTGGATTAACATGAATGTTTGGTGGAGCAGCACTTAGAGGCCAATTTTTATCAATTGAATGAATCATTACATCAAGGGCGTGAAGTTTTATTGGTGTTACAACATCATTCCATGTAGAACGTAATTTATACATATTTCCTCTAGTTTTTTCATCAACCTAAGACAAAACAGATAATATAGAAAACATTTCTCTTTGAAAATAATAAAATACAATATAATATTTACTTTAATGAAAGTGCTAGCAAAAAGTTTCTCAATATTTTGAACGAAAAGTGGTGTATATGGCTGTCCAATGTTTTTCATGACCGAGTCAATTAAGTAAAGCACTGGTAACTTGCTGTCGGCCTGCACCTGAATATAATTAATATTAAATGTAAGTTTAAAAACAAACCTGAACATAGTTTCATCCTTGCGGTCCTCCACACTCCTCCAGAGTATCTTCTAGAATCCTCCATTATGCGCAGATAAAGGCAACCACTTTGATCTCAATTAATGTAACACTTATTGCTATTAATTTTGATCATATATTTATAGATTATTGTTTTTCTTTTTTTTTTATAGATATATATATAACAAAATAGATAGTTTACAACAAACCAAGAACTATAACTACAAGATATATTAAGAATATTTTTTTATCCTAATGTTTCTTAATTATTATATCAAATAATTTTTTTGTATCAAGATTTAGATATATTATCAATTCAACTAAGGTACAGAAGAAAAAGAAAATATACTGTTATTTAAGCTACTATTGTTCATAACTGTACAAATAAGTAAAAACAAAAAAATTATTATATATTTTGATATTGTAGTAATATTATAAAAGACTAATCACAAGTGAAAATACAATAATAGGGTAAGTCAAAATTATTTTTCATATATTTTTCAAGGAATATGATTTAAATTTTGATTAAACCAACTGCAATTTCTAAGTCTTCGCATGATTAATATTAAGAAAACTCAAGAACTCACTTAAACACAGTTAACATTATAATAAATGTATGTATACTAAATACAAATATGACAATATAAAATGATATAATTTAAATTCATTGATAATATTAAACTAACATACTAAACATATTCATAATTGTACTAATATATTTATGGAATAGTTTAACAATGAAGATTTTAAAAGTATTGTTTAATTTATTTGTAGAATAAAATGAATAAATTATACAAACAATATTTTTATCAATAAGAATATAAATTATATAACATTTTTAGTTTTTTAGAATAAAAAAATAATTTGATTTATAATAGGTTATTATTGTTGTAATAGGTACCCCTACTTAATAATTATATTTTAAAATAATATGATTATTATTTTTGTATCAATAACAATTTTTCAAATTAAAATTTGAATTTAAAGCATAACACAAATTTGTTAATGGAATTTTTGGTTAGAAATTTTTTTTTTTTTGTTTTAAAATTAGTATACATGATACATATTATATTTAAGACTAAGTGGATATTTATCAAGTATAAATAGTTTTCAATAATTATTTTAATGTGATATTTGTACAATAATATTAATAAAATTATTTTTATTTTCATTATAATATTAAGAGTTGAGCTTGGGATATAATAATATAAACTAATAAAATGAGCATAATCATAATTAAATATTTTGATAAAATTGAGTTTTTAAGGCTATACAATTTGTATTGTAAAAGCAGGAAATTCTACACATTTCATTAAAATAATCATGGTTGATACATAAATAGAAGACAATGTTTGAATAGATATTTTAATTGAGATAATATTAATGTTATTTCATTTTATTTGGAGATAACTCTAGTCTTATCAATTCTCTACTAGATTAAAAACAAAAGTTTAAGAAAATATACTTCTACAATATTACTATTTTAAGTGGTTGTAAATATTCTAAAACTTATTAAAACTTTTTTTTACAAATTATAACAAGATAAAAATTATTTTTGTACAATGTCGTACAACCTGCCAATACACAGACGATACATATTGATGGGTATTGTTAAATTACACAATTACAATATAATATAAGTATTGTACATACAATGTATTTAGGATTTTTTGTAACTGCACATTGAATTGTAGATTACAATGCACATACATTTAAAAGTAATTAAATTTTAGTTTTTACGTGTATAACACAACCATTTATATTTATAATATATAGGTTGATAAAGTCTGTTTCAATATTCTGATAAAATAATTCTTTTTTCACAAACTCAACCAAAAATCATCATAACTGTTTAATTTATAAACAACAATAAATTATTAAAATACTGAAGTTATTTTTTTTAAGATGTAAAAACTATGTTTGTTAATTATATTTCATAAATTATAACATTGCATATTTTGCATATTTACATCTTAGAGATACTTAATTTATGTAAACATTTCCTACTGTATTGGAAAGAAAATAAAACTCATTATCATAATTTTTAAATGACTTGTACTGGATTTAACCAAAAATTGTTTCTGGTAAACCATAATATAGAATGATATTACCACAATTTTGGCATGTAAATATAGTTATATTTTAATAAAAAATAAAAACAATTTCAACACTATAAATTTTAATAGTTTAGCTATTCGAAATAATATAAATGAGTTTAAATTGTATTATATAATATCATTATAAATGAGATAGTAAAAACTTTTAACTATTAATCACATGTCTAATATTTAATTTAATGTTTATATATATTTTAGAAAAAATATTAAGTATCCACTAAATAAGTTATATATCTGTAAAATAGTATTTCTAATATGTTTGTAATAGTCACAAAATTCTTAATACCTAATAGTTTGGTTTATTTAACTAGTTAAATATTATTTAGTAATTATAATTAATAACGAAAAATGAATAGCTTAATAATAAAAAAATTTGATGTATTATAGAAAAAAACACCTGTTGCAGGAAATTAAAAAAACTTAAGATGATATTAAACATAATATTATACAATCACACATTAAATAAATTATTAATAAAAAAAAATTCCCTTATAATATTCTGAAACCCATAGCAAAAGTTTTTGAGGGGACAGATTAATCAATGACTTTTCTGCATTTATTTATTTTTTTCACTTTTTGAATTAAATTTTAATATCTGTATTAATTATACCAAACCCAACCAATACAATCAATTAGACCCATTGATTGAAACTCAAAGGTTTCAATTTTATGTATATTTTATCTGTACTAAAAGAATACATTATAACCACAATCAAAATTAGTTATGATCACTGTTTTTTGATACCTGCCTTTATGTTTTATTACTAATTGAAATAAATAACATAATGGCAAAACTTCAAATTTTAAATGTTATCATCTCATTCAACCAGATCCATTATTTTCTGTATATCTTTGAAGTAGTCAAACTTGAAGTCTTCAGGAGTTAGATTATCTTCCAACACAAATAAGATAATGCATTTAAAAAAAAAAAATGATTATCCTTTCAACTTAATAAAATTCTGTATTTTTACCAATATGTTACATATTGAGTACAGGTGTCATATAAGTAAAGCAAATGTTCAAGAAATATTATAAATCAATTTTTAGATTTTATTTACACTTTCAAATAAATTTTATTAAATACAGCACTAGTATTATAATTTTGTTTCATTTACAATATACGTTTGCTAATAAACCTATTTTAAAAAGTAAACCATTTATTTTTCATATTCTTACTGATCTTTTCAAAGAAATATTTGCCAAATATAAAAAGAAAAAAGAAAAAAAAAAGAGGACCAAAAAGGACGTAAACCATATTTAGTCACATCATATATTTTTATTTCATGTTGTTTAAATATTGTAAATATTCACATATATTTGTACTTTAACTAAATATATGTCATTATCATAACCAGAGGGATTTCAGCACTGTCATTGACCAAAATAAGCATATTAAGCAATCTGAATTAATTAAGTAGATATTAGATATTCTACTACAAGTAAAAATGTCCAGTAACACAACATTTAAATAATATTAGGTAGGATCTATATATTTAAAACCAAATAATTTGGACTCACAATGTAGTGAATATCCCTCTGTTATGACTTTAAAATATTCATTACTATTATAAAGTTTAAAAACCTTATGCAGTTGTCTTTCAATACACTGTACAATGATTGGCGCATAAGCTGAGTTCTCTTCAGCCAACATTGTCAACATGTTTATCAATGGCTTGCTATTGATGTTGAGGTCGGCTAAGGCATTAAAATATTCTTCTGCTACTTCTTTTTCCTTGGCAGTCATTGTAGATTTTGTTTTGTTCAGTTTAGAAGTTTCAATACATCCACCACTAAAACATGAATATATATATATATATTATGTATCTCAAAAGTAATTAGATATCATTATTTATACACAATATTCAAACACGAGGAAAACCTAATATCAGGGACTAAAACTGTAAAAATATCAAATGTATTTATTATTATGTCTATTTTATATCAGAACTGAATTTGAAGTGATATTAATTCTTTGGATTAGGTACTTAACAATATATGCATTATTATTATTTCAGATCTCAGAAATATTAGCATATATTATAGGAATATTAAATGTCAATATTAAATACCTATTGGGCTATCAGTGTTTTATTTTGTTATTGCCACTAATATTTTTATAAACTGACTAATAACAGTTACAATAGTTACATTTATTAATTTAATTATTTAGATTGGTTATTGAGTATAATATTTTTAATACAATACATTGATATTTAAAATTAAACCATTGTCCATTGAGACAATCCTTCATTTTTCTGTTATTTCAATAGAATAGACATTTTATCGTGATTAAATTGTTCTACAACCATACTAGGTGATTATATAGATAATAACAACTCATTATCACAGTTAAAAAAAATGTTTTAACATAATTTAAAGTAATTTTTAACAATACTAAATTTTACTATACTGTTATAAAAATTGTACAATTGTTTTTTTTTTTAAATAAAAGTTTATATATTTTATTTCATATTTTGCTATACTTTTTTAAAATTGTTTATATGCTTGAATAATAAATGCTGAATTCAATTGATATCTAATATAATAGACAGTAAAGACAATTAATTTTTTTCACTTCATTCACTACTATTAAATTATCAAAACCAATAGGAAAAATTATTTATTATAAATTAATAAATTAATAAATTAAAAAAAAAATAATTAGGGTGTCTTTTGTCTGCAAGTAACAAACTATAGTACCAACTGTTGAAATTATTTTGTTACAACATTCTAAGTAGGTATTTTATTATATCATTAAACGTTATAAATATTACAGAATAAATAAATTATACGTAATTATAAAATTTGTGACAAAACTATAAAACTAATTCACGTATTAATTTTTATTTTTTACACAGCTGAATTTATTACATTTATTATATTATTCAATTTCAAAATTTAACTCCAGGAAGGACTTGTTTTCTTATGTTAACTTATAATAGAAGGTAAACAACCAGCTATTTCTTAATTTTTATATCAAGAAAAGAAAATGTATTATTATTACTTGTAAATAAGGTACCTATCCTTTAAAATTAATTAGATGCTTATAAACAATGCTAAATAACTTTAAGTATTAGAAATATCTTTGAATTCTTGGTTGCTAGATATAAGCAAACAAAAATGATTCATATTATTACAGGCAAAATATTTTATTAAATTAATAGATTCACAAAATACTTTATAGACATTTGCAACAATGAATAGGTATTTTTAATTTAATATGAGAAAAATCCTCTAATTGAAAAAAAAACCAGTTATTTTGTAATATAATTATATGATCATTTTAAATTATGTATCTAATATTTCTAAAACTAAAATTTAATAAAAAAAATACATTTAATTAATAATTCATTTACAATAATTAACTCAAAATTAAAAAAAAAAAAATGTTAGGCGCAAAAACAATAAATAAATAATATTTAATTTCTTCCTCTCATATATAAACAGTTAATGTGGTTTTTATAATTATATACACCTCGCTGGTTTTAAAAGAAAAGACAGACATTTTTAATTTCAATCAAAGTAATGAAGAATTCAATTATTCAATTAACATTAGCTCACTGACTAAATAGTTTACATTTTAAATGATTTAATTTAAATAATAAATTTAAAATGTGAAATGCATGACAAATAGTTGGAAAATTCCAATATTGATATTTCTAGTACCATTTTTATTTTGATTTTAAAGTAGTTACTGTAAAAAAACATTTTTATGCACTTAGTAATTTTGTTTATAGTGATAGAATTATTTATAGATTATAGATTAGTAATCATTCCATAAATACAAGACAATATATCTATGTGTCAATCAATCTTAAATCATGTACTATGCTGATCATATAGTGCATGATCTAAGCAAACAATACTGTATATCACGGGTATGATTTGAATTGATAAATAATGTCATAATATTAAATTTATAATACCTATATAAATTTATGAACAATGATTTTAGTTACTCAACAAAATTAAAATTAGAAACTAAACAATAACCACAAACACGTGTCATTTGATTGTTTGTACTTAATTCATATATAATTATTAATAATTTACATATTAAATAGCTAATAGTTATAACTGTATTGTATTGTTTCAGGTTATTCACTAAAAGAATATTTAAATTTTGTAGGTACCTACTACAAAATTCATCAAAAATTAATCCCTCTTTTAGAAATGTAAGATGTTTTAATATGTCATATGATTAAGGTTTGGTATATTTGATATATATAAATATCTGTGCATAGATTTAACAAAATTAAATATCGGATATAAAAAAAAAAATTGTATTCTAACCAGGTCTAAAAATTAATTCAAGATAACTTTTAATACACCTTAACTTATTTGATTTAAATTAACACAAATCAATAGATTTAATTTAAATTAAATAAAATGAAAGCTTAATCTAAAATAAAAATAGTTGATTTTAAAAATAAAACCTAATTCACAAGTATTAAAAAAACTATATTTTAAAATACATCATAATATTTATTGCTTTAAATAAATATTTTAATAGTTCTTGCTACACCAATTAATTAACACCAAATTTTTAGCAACATATTACTATGCAATTAAATAAACAATAATAAATCTATGATGATTAATCATTTAAATATGAAAAACACAAATTATATGCGAGTGTAAAGGAAAAATGTTTAATTATGGTTAAATTAATAGGTATAGGGAATTTTTAATAATATATTGATATATACTATATACCAGTGGTCGAAGAATAATTAAGACTAAGTATATTGGAGTCCAGAAGATTAAAATAATAAATAAATGAGGTCCAGAGAAAAAAAATCTTTATAATTTTAAAAATAGCAATATAGACCATAAAGTTGTCTATATATTGCAATTAATTTATATTAAAAAATTACAATAATAAATAAATATAAGCAGTGGTTTCACAGCTTAAATTTATCCCGTAAAGCAATTATTTCTTTTTCCCGACTCCGCTTCGGTCACTCTCTTCTTCCTTCACACTCCTTCAAATTATTCTTAAATAACTCGCCTCTTAGTCTCTTTTTCCCATTTTCCAGCAGTCTGTGATTTTAAACACATTGTATTTGACTGTCCATTCTTGTCAGCGGAGCGTTCTCACTTCTTTTTGCTCCTTCACTCTCTCAACATCACACCCGATGCTTGCTATATACTTTCCTCTCAATCCGTCACTATCTCGTTCTTTCTTAATTCTGGGTTGCTTATATAATCACCTTTAGTTTGTACACATAATTGTCGAGATTAATTGTAAACTTACAAAATTTCAATAAAAAAAATAAATAAATAAATAAATATAGAAGCTACAGAATAATTTAATGTGATGAATTGTATTCATTTTTCCTATAACCAGTTTGAAATTAGGAATACGCAGCAGAAATAGTATTAAAATATTATTAATATCTGCCCAATAAAATATTTACAATGTATTATAATATAATACAACCACAACCTGAGTTTGTTAAATTTAATTAAATATATATAAATTTTATTAAATTATTAACTATATTAAATAACTTAATCGAGTAAAATATGTTGACCACAGTCTACCAGTTTTCTCTGTTGGCACATACTATATTAAACTACAGATATAAATTAATTTCCAAAAAAATGTTTATTTAAATATTAATGAAAATAATAAAATAATCCCAAATGCATCATCCACCTTATGCGGAGAAATCTTTAACTACCACAAAATAAAGTTAAACTTATAAAATATGATTCTGGGGTTAGGTTTAGACATTTACATTAGTCGAGTTGTGTATTTACTCGATGACTAAGGGGTTTTTTACTCTTCTCTGAATAAAAATAAAATGAAATATTTCAAGTATTAATTAATTATGTGATTATTGATATTTCAGCTGTAACTATTCAATAAAATAACATTAACCAATAAGACAACAGATGGTGGGATTTTAATATGATTTAACTTAGTATTAAATACCTCAAAAAGGTCAAGAAAATAATAAAAGTATTATCAAACATAATTATGTACTTAAAGACAATGTACACCGTTGACAATATTTGTGTTATCTCTAAAATGCTCGCGCGATCATTTAAATTGAATTGTTCAGTCGGCCACCAGAGGTCAAACAGAACTACCCAAGACTGGAATGAATGGATAACCGTCGAAACAGGGTGTGAAAAACAATAGGAAAACATGTGGAACGGCGTCTAGAATTGGAACCTCGACAAGGTCGTGGTTGAAAATAAATAAGGTACACACCGTCATGGCCGCCATGAAACTCTCAGTTTTCAGACGATGACAAAAGCCAAACTTCCGAACCAATAATATTTAATGCACCCAAATGTTTTAGAATTTATTGTCGAACACACGGAAATATAATAATAATTATGAACCCACTCACCGGAATACGATGACACAGCGATCGCGTGAAGTGTTGTCGAACCGTAAAATCTTCGAAGTTCGAACGTGTCAGCGGTTGTGGCGATCGCCTCTCATATCCAAAGCCTGCTGCTCGAGAGGGACGGCAACGAAACAAGTAACTATTATATGTTAGGTTATATAATGTGTGAATAATGATTATATTCAATGTAACGATTATATATAGTTAATTTTAATAAAATAATTTTTGGAAAGCCCAGCAGTCACAATATACAGTGCGCATCTGCTCGGATTGCGATGCAGAATGCTCGTATAGTCGTATAGTACTATAGTGTATGGTATACATGAATTAATTGCACAAAATGGCGGACGCCCGACGTTCTAATATACGCACAGACGCATGCGCATAGAAGCTTACGGTTTTTTAGTTGGAAGTCTGTCCAAGGAGTCTTAAAGGCTGAGGTGTTGCCAACATTCTGGTCGTACATTCTCCGCGGTCGTAATCATAGACAAATACCATAGCACAGAATAACAGTTCTAAACTTATATATAATTAGCCATCCAGTTTAGTATCATATTGTTCTATGATAGTATTAACATTTAACATGGAACAATGATTATTGTATTAATCATATGACCACGATTTAAGATATAAATATATATATATATTACTCTTAGATTTATGTCATCTTGAATCATTTCTAGTGTATCCTGTATATAATTGGATTTCGATTTTCGCCTTTTGTTTGGATTTTACGAGGTCATGAAGAGGCGGTAGCATAAACTTACCATAGAACAGTATTCTAAGAACTTACTATCTTCCGCGGAACACGGTTACAAAAAAAAAAAAAATTGCTTTACATCGACCATAAGTAACCACGAGTAGGAACGTATAGAAATGTATAATATATTATCATGTTTTTATGTTTTTATTGAATTGTATAGGGGTGGGTGGTTGTTTGTGAGTGGGAGTTTACGAGGCACGAGCGGTAATGCATTGTTATGTTTGTTTTTTATCAATTTACGTGTTCTTATCAACACGTAGCTAATTATTATTATTATTAATGTTATAAGATAATAAATATATATATACATAAATATACACATATATGATAATACCTGTATAAATATTATATATTTAATAGTATTTACGTGAATATGAGCACACACATACGCCCGCACGTTTATCACAACCGCACACATAAATTATAAGTACATGTAATAATAAAAAAAAAACCATTTACCTATTTTACCTACAATTTCCATTGTTTGAGCCTTGTTCATGACTAATTAGTGATACCGTTGTTCCTATTTCCGTTTTACGAATTACGTTATGTTAACGTACACTCGAATACTCTATACGATGATAAAATAAGCTGCTAAATTCTTGAAAATCTTTTAATGTAAATGTCTGATGTTTATTATAGAACTGTAAACCGAATGGCATGTTTGGTGTCACCCGTTAAAGTAAAAAATTAGTATTAATAATTTTTTATATTTTCTTGGTTTATTAGTATTTTGTGCAATGGAAGACTACAAATTCTTATTTAAAGTAGTACTAGTTGGTAATGCTGGTGTCGGCAAAACTTGTTTGGTCCGTCGCTTTACACAGGTATGTATGACTATTATAATGATCATTGCATTTTGACAATAAAATATTTAAAATCCTCTCTTGTCTTAGTCAATTAATTGGTATTATTTTATTCTTTTCAAAATAAACATTGTTGCAATTCACAGCTATTACTTACCCATTATTTCTTTCAATAATTTAAGCTTAATTTTCTGATAAAGTAAAAATAAAGGACTTTAAATTATAACAAAAAATAAAAAAAAAAATAGTGTTGTATGATTACATTATAATATTAAATATTAATGAATAATTTTTAACCTTGATTTCTAAAGGCACTCTTAAATCAAGTTAATATTTTAAATTTCTCATTGTTTCAATTGATTTAAAATAATATTACAAATACAATTAATCTGATAACTAAAATATATGTAATTTTTAATTACTAATAATTATCTTTTATTGTCATAAATGTTTTGATTAAAACCAAACTAGATTAACTAAAATATGTAATGTTATTTGTTTATGTTTAGGGAATGTTTCCTCCGGGTCAAGGTGCAACAATAGGAGTGGATTTTATGATAAAAACAATTGAAATAGATAATGAAAAAGTCAAAGTAATTTTTCAATACAATTATCACAACTTAATCATTTATATTCATGTATCTTGTAAATTGTATGTTTATATTTTGTTATAAGGGACTCAAAATTAAGAAAAATATGTATTCATATAAACATGGTGAACTTAAAATAGTGTTATAACCAAAATAATTTTATCAATCTTCTGTTAACCTATCTTAAATATATTAAAGTCTCTCAATGCATTTTGCACATTGATTGGTATAAATGAAGTATGCTATCTACAAAAAGACAATGATCGTGTAGTTGATATCTGCGCACTATGTTAAACAACCCCATTTTTGAAATCAAAAGTATTTAGTTGGGTTAAATTTACCTGTTAAATCTGATTTGAAATATTCTTAAAAATTATTTTCATTTCGCTTGCACATCTTATACCCACAATGCTTAATTTAGTACCAACATAAAATGTAGAAATAACTCATGAGTTAATTTAACATAAGTTTTATCATTAAAATTAATTTAATATAATTCAGCTAATTATATCATTTTGAATAAATACCCATAAAATAACTTAACAGGCAACAACGAATATACATAACACATACATTTATCAAGCATCAAATACATACTAGTTGTAACAAATTGTGAATGTATTAAAATAGCAATGAAAAATGTGTAGTTGACTTATTTGAATGTAGATATCATACAACATTGATAAATCAGTGATAAAAAGCATACAACGCATGTACCCATTCATTTAAAAAAGCTTTAGACTTTTAAATAATATGTAATTTATTTTTGTTTTATTTAATAAGTATTTTAAACACTAGGAAAACACTAAACATGATAGTTGTTTCACTGTCGTCTTAATATAAAGATATAATATGAAAAATATATTTAGGAAACTTGTTGATTTATAGGACTACCAAATGTAGTCATACTTGTTATTGCAACAATTATTATTTTTATTTTACAATGTCTTCTTATGTTACAATTATTTAATCTAATAACAGTTAGTTTTTAGTTAATAAGAAGTATTTACAATTTTTTTTTTTTTTTTTGTGAGACAGGCCAAATTTTTTGGAGTTTGCAATTTTAACCACAATGATTAATTCAAACAACTGCTTAATTATTTTTAATAATGATAACTTAAAAATACAAATTATTAATCTTAATTTAACTATCTAAATTACTGTGCTAAGAAAAAAAAACTTTATTGAGGAATATATTTTAGCTTGTATTAGATAATGATTGATGAACCTGTACAATTTTTTTTTATTTTAAATGTGGCTGATACTCAGAAATTACTCCCAAAATTTAATGAGCTGATTACCTATATGCAAATAGTTGGGGAGATTTAACCCCCAAAAAATATTAATAAAATTTTTAAAAATAAATAACATGATTTACAATACCTACAACATTTTACATTTTCAGCCCCATCCCCACCCACCACAATT
Organism: Pentalonia nigronervosa; assembly: GCA_014851325.1. Taxonomy (NCBI): domain Eukaryota; kingdom Metazoa; phylum Arthropoda; class Insecta; order Hemiptera; family Aphididae; genus Pentalonia; species Pentalonia nigronervosa. The sequence goes on along the minus strand of JACXSJ010000110.1, from coordinate 39,208 downwards.
TTCACCTGTGTTTGCCCTTGCCAAAATATAATTTATTACACTTATAGTTTTCTCAATTGCAAGTGGAACACATTAAGAATTATTTCTTATCATTATCAAATAACTTTCTATATAGTATTAACTAATATTATGTTGTATTGCTATTTTTATTTTATTAGCTCCAAATTTGGGACACAGCAGGACAAGAAAGATTTCGTTCTATTACCCAAAGTTATTATCGATCTGCACATGCTTTAATATTAATTTATGATATAACATCACAGCCAACATTTGATTGCCTTAATGATTGGCTTCGTGAAATTGACGAATATGCAAATAACAGAGTACTAAAAGTTTTAGTTGGTAAATATTACATTTTTTAAATGATTAATTAATTATATTTTAAGTATAATTTTATACTTTAATATATTAGGTAACAAAATAGACAAAGAAGACCGTGAAATTCCTTCTCATATAGGTCAAGATTTTGCTCAAAGGCATGATATGCGCTATTTAGAAACATCAGCTAAACAAGCAGATAATGTAGAAAAATTATTTGTTCAAATTGCTTCAGAATTGATGGAGGTAAAAAATATATTGAATACATTCTTTAATTTTATAAATATACTATATAATTAGTAAGAATAACTAATGTGTTAGAAGTAGAGTCTAGAATTATAATTATTATACTACATATATATATATAAATATAAATGAAATGTCTGTATTTTAAACTACGTGAATAATGTATACACTATAAACAATCAAGTAAATATATATATAATTATATACATTTTAAAATACAGACATTTCATTTCTCAACAAAATCAAACACCTAATTTTATTTGCATGTTTTGAGGATTATTGTGTATCAGTTTATTATTGAAATAATATGTGTTCTTTGATATCAGAATCGTCTTGTGAAGTATTTTAATATGGGTTTTTCAAGTCTAAAAGTAGTAAATATTACAACTTAAAAAATAAATAAATGTATTATTTATAACAATTTTAATTGTATAATAATATAATTAATTATATTGTTTAATAATTTAAATATTTTAATTTTTTTTTATAGCAAGCTAAATCCAAAGGAATATCTTCTGACAGTCCACAGTCTTTACCATTCAATACTAGAACATCTAAATCCATCAATGATTACTGTTGTAATCGTTAAAAACTTAATCAGTATTATTTTAATTGATATTTAACTGAGCTTATCACAGGGTAAATTGTAATCAAACTAATACTTTACCTAAAGTCAATCCAATATTGTTTTTAACAAAAAAAAGTTACCTTACAATAACACGATGAGCAAAAATAATTAGTTTTATAGTTTTAATTATAACACCAACTGGGTTATTGTTTTCTTTATTGATATTTTTATGTTTCATAGTTATACAAACTACTAAGTATTGGCATACAAATAAAATGTGTTGTATGTGCATCAAAAAAAAATGTGCTCAAATAAATGATCATTAAATTTAATTTAACACTATTAATCTGTATTTTGATCAAAATTAACAATTTTTCAAGTATTTGTAGTATCAATAAAAAAATTTGCTAGATATTGTTTGTTTTTTATGCTTTATATAACTTAATGTTTATTTTAACTTTTAACACTGTTTGAAATGTATTTGTATGATGTGTTTACCTATTAATTGAATATAATTATTATTAAAAACAAATGATCCTGTATAATGTACGATTAAAATAGAATAAACATTTTTTTTTTTTTTTAACATTTTTAAACCATAAATTTAACAATAATTATGAATTTTGTTATATTGTATTTTAGTTATAAAGAAATCACTTAATTTATTATTACTACCAGAAACAAAAAAGTTGTGTTTATTTTAAAATTATTTATATTTGTATATATTTAATTTACAAACAAATTAGTGCAATACTTTTGATTATACTATTAAGAAATAAGAAATTTATCTAGAATATTAGAATTTGTAGCACAATAAATTTTGTTTTTAATATTGATATTGTTAATTTGCTGTTATTATTATTTAATGTTTTATATTAATAATAGCTGTGTTTAAAAGTAACCTTGTTTTTCTTATTTTGTACATTATTTTAAATGTTATATGTATTATAAATTATTTGTTATTTTATTAATTTTCTCTACTTATTCAATATTCTTCTAAAATTAATTATTAATAATTAACTTAAGGATAATATGTTAACATTTTCATTTGAAAATATATTTACAATATATCAATAAAACTTGTATTTATTTTACAGGTTACAAAATTTTTTATTGAATATTTTAAGTCAAACATATCAATTTTAACACCAATTAAAAATATAAACCATGAGTTATTAATAAATAATAGAATTAACTTGTTTATTATAGTAATTTTTATACCAATAATCATAATTAGGAATGATTTTGATTGTAAATTGTTAAAAATACCGATTTCATTTTTGGTATTTCTTTATAGTTTTAGAATAAATAAATAATATTTTGAAGTTTTAATAACTCAAAAATTATATTTTTTAATTTTTACACCATTTTATTGTATTTATCATGATGTATTTAGTATATTAATACATTGGTTTTTCTCATAAATATAATTAATTTCTTTCCAGTGTCCACTTAATTTTACATTTTTTATTAGAATATAATTAGTAAATCAACCTGACCAGTAATTTTAAGCACAGAGTGCAGATTCTAGTTTTAGGGCCAACATGAGAATCGGGCTCATTTTCTAATCAAATATTTAAAAGATGGTTCTTGTTTTCAAAAATATGCACTCAAATTCATGATATAAATAAATGCATAATAATGCGTGGACAAAAATGTTAAATTGAATTTATTTTAAATTTATCTGCTAACCAGCTAACCCCATGTGTCAAAATATAAAATGCATCTACATATTTTCTATAAAATATATATAGTTTTTATTTATACAATGTACATTATATTTATGTAAATATAATTTTATGGTGATGTAATTTAGTGCAACCTAAAAACAAGTTCAGCAGCTGCATATGTTGCTCCTATCCTATTTGTAATCGCCTGTTATAAATAATTACGTAATTAAACAACAATGCTATGACCTGTGATAAATCCATTCAGATTTTTATATTTTAATCAGAAAATAAATAGGCAAATGGGTACTGCTATGTTGTACTTTAGGTGTCGTATGGTTGTAAAATTTAAATTCAATGATATAAAATCATTTTATACAAAAAAAATCATTTGGAGTGATGACAGTCTATCAGCCAATATTACTAAATACTTATATTTTATGATATCATTATTAGTAGTTAATGTAATTTATTTTATTAGTAGTTGTACAGTAGGTTGAATTAATTTTTGCCAAGAACATTGCATTTAAAAATGTCATTGTATGTTTAAAATATGATATACTTTACAAGTTTCAAATACCTGCGATTAATATTTTAAAATTCAAGAAAATAATTAAAATCATTACTCTTTGTTTAATTATCTTATTTCTTCCAAATTTTAATTTAGAATATTTATGAATATTAATATATTTTATAACAGTAAATAATAAATAATTTCGTGGCTTAATGTGGAGCGTTGGCTGTCGCTAGTTGCGTTCTGCGACTGAGAGTAAGCTATGCTTGCTACTACTAGTTTCCGGAAGGGTGACCAGCCGGATTTTATAGTAAAAATTTTGTCACACATACACACGTGTTAAAAAAACTTACAGTACCTTCCTTCACAATTTCATAGCTAATGACCTTAGTTGTTGAAGCCTTAACCCTTCTCCTACAAAAAAAAAATAAATTTCAATAGGAATACAAATATATCATAAATTCACAAAATAAACTTTGTTATATTAGCTGACAAATCGTTTTCACTCAGAATTGTTTTTGTATACCATGATTTATCATTGATTTCAAATATAACACATACATTACAATGACTTACATAATGACAATGTACTCAAAACCTACTGTACAGCAGAGCAGTTACTTTCTTTCCTGGGCAAAGTATCCACCTTTTATAAGAATTACATTTTATAATAATAAATAGGGAGTTCCACAAAAATAAAATAATAAATAAAAATATAAACTCTCTCACTTTAGTACTATCAATAAATTAAACAAACATATATTTTTAACTTATTAATTATCATTTAAGTATTACATTAGCTATAATTTTAATAGAATATAATTTTTTTTAAGCATATAAATACAATTATTGATAACTAAATCAGTCTTTAATAATATTGAATAATTTTTTGAATTTAAAACATAAAATAAATTAATCAATAATTACAAAATGAATCATTAATTTACTTTTAAAAAATATTTTATCATAGTCATAGAAGTATCATAAAGTTTTTTTTGTATCTCTTCATCATCAGCATATGGTAAATATTTTGCAGATTGACAATTTGCATAGTAACCACCACATCCTTCTAATTTTGGAGAAACGCATGCATAAGCAACACTTCGTGACCCTTCTTCTGGAGTCTGAAATTAAGAAGAAGTGTATAAATATTGTACAAACAAACAATGTATTAATATTATACTTTACAAATGTAGTTTAATATCCATGGCATTGTCATTTTCAACAATGTTCCATTAAATAATTCTGTATTTACTATACCAGGATGCACAGCCAAAACTTGAACATTAGTATTTCTTAATATTTTATTGTAATAGTTAGTTGACATTATTTGAGCTAGTTTAGACTTCGCATAAGCTGCACTTGTAATATAATCATGACTAAAAAAGTAATTAATACAATAAAATTAATATATTAGCAAAATTAAAAACATTTTAAAATCATAATAACTGTTTTAATACTATAACTAACCTGTTACTAATTGAACTAAAATTAATTAAAGGAGAAGCTTCATGAGCACAAGAAGAAACATTTATTATTCTTGCATACTCATTTGTTGAACCAGATATTTTCATAGCTGGTAATAATAATTCTGTTAATAAAAAATGACTCAAGTAATTTACAGTCCAATGTGCTTCATAGCCATCTTCACACACTTCATATGGTACAAACATAATACCAGCTATTATTTAAAAAAATATATAACTAAATAAATTATAAATATAAATATATATAATTATATATGTATGTAATATGTTCATTAGGACACTAACATACCAATTATTATTCTTAAGTAAAACTTTTAGGACAAATCATCTGATTTACCACTAACATATTATTTATGATAAACTGATAAATCCACAAAATTTATGGAAATAAGTCTGACCACTAAATTCTGATTGCACAAATGTTCTTAACTCGTTGAAATGTGTATGTTAAAATAAAAAACTAATACAAATTACAATGGCACAGTGACAGAAGAATACTAGAGAGTACTATAGAACCCTTGTTTCAAATAGTTTCAATATTTTGTTCATTACAAAATATCTCAAGAGCTAAATTATGAATATTTTATAATTTAAGCAACATTATGAATTTGTCTCTAATTTTGATCTATAAATTATTATTATTAAGTTTCAAGCTTACCATTATTAACAAGTACATGAATTTGACTACGATTGGATAATACTTGTTGAGCAAAACTTTTTACAGAAGTAAACGATTTAAGATTAAGTTCATATATTTCAATAGATGCATCAGACGAAATATGCTGTTGGATTGTCTTCTGACCTGCCTTTACATTGCGGCATCCTAAAAATGAATCACAATATGAAAATAAGTATTGTATCAAAACAAAATTGTTTTATTTATTAAACTGCACAACTTTTATATTTTATAAATAATTTACATGGGTAAATATAAAAAAGTATAGAAATAGACTATTTCCAAAATAATTTGTAATTACAATATTTTTAAAATCCAGTAGGGTTTAATTTTCTTCATATATTTTATGAGTTAATACAAATTGTAAAAATATACATTCAAACATAATATTCTAACACTAAATAAATATTTAATAGCAAATTAAGATTACCAATTATAATATGCATTTCACATTGAACTAATTTCTTAACTACTTCCAGACCAATGCCTCGAGCTCCTCCAGTAATTACAGCTACTTTTTCTTGTTTATTGATAATTTCTTAAATAAAATGATATACATATAATATGATAATGTAATAACTTCAAATACTTTAAATAAATAAATTAAAGTATAATAATTTATAGTCTCACCAAATTTATTTTTATCACGATTTTTTAAATCATCAAGAATTGCGAAAATTCCCAAAAAATAATAACAAATTTGATATTGTATTATTTTAAAATATGTTGAGAGAAATTGAAACATTTTTTCGTTTATTACACTTTAATAGACAGCGAAAATATATTAAACAATGATTTCTAATAATGTTAATAATGTTATTGTAGTAAATTAATAATTTTATTAATATAAGTAGTTTGTATTTTTGTAAGTTTTATCCATTGAATAGCAGTACAATACAATTACATGTAACTTTCTCTTTTCACCAGAGAAATGTTTTCGTATAATTTTTTAATTTTAGTTATAGGCTTATAGCAGTAAAAAGTACCAAAAACATCCAGTGTAGCCGCAACTACTGTGTGAAACTGTGTACCATCAAATGTCAACTGTGCAAGTAATTTCTGATCAATTATCATTAATCATAAATTTACAAATAACTACAGGGCACAGATATAAAACATGTTTGATTTTGTGTTTTTGTGCGAATAACTTGCTATTTTTATAATAAGGATTAGCCATGACAATAAGAGTATAAGACATTTATTTTATATTATAGGTAAATACTGAACGGCATAATAATAAATAATAATAGCATATACACACTGAGTGATTCACACTCTAAAATTAATTCCTTGCCATGCATTTATTCAAATTCCGTTTTTTGAAATTTTTAAAGTAAATTAAAAAATTACAATATACTAATATTCAATCACTTGAATATTTTATCATAGATAATAAATAATACGATATTCCAATACCAGACATGTATAAACTAAAATACTAAATACATAATTAAAAATGAATTTTATATTATACTAAATGAATCACTCTGTATATACAATATAATAATTTATGTAAAATCATTTGGCACAGTTGGCTACGCTACAGACAGTATATCAACACGACAATTTACAACACAGTCCACTACTACCACGATCAACTAACTTTTACTGCACTGTATTTTGCCACAGAATTATAGATAATATGATTGCTATTTACTATTTGATTTTAGTTTCTTATGGATCAGGATTGAAAAGTTGAGAACCGCTCAACAGCTGTTCGATCATCTGTTTATACTTTATAGTATTTATACCTTTCTCTCTTTTGTTGTTGTTTCATTTCATTATAACCAAAATTTGATCATCCTTTGTTTAAAAAAGATTTTCTAAAAAACAAAACACTGCTCGTCGGCCGTCGCTCCGATGAGTGAGTCCCAAGTTCTGTTGAATGTCAAAATAGTGATTTATATTCAATATTTTTGTCAACTGTTAACCGTACGGTCTTAATCTCGGCATCGTCCTCAAAAGGAACTCTGGGTGTCGTTGAATCCGGCTTCTTATACTCACCGGTACACCTATTTAATACAAACTGCTCGGTAGGAACGAATTTCAAAACTCATCAAAAATGATTGTGTCGTGCAAATGTCTGAACATCCAAGTTGAGACCAAAGACGAACCCATCAAATTTGATAAACGTTTGTTGGGCGGCGGTTTCTTTTCAAAGGTAAAAATCGACTTTTGCCATTTCGAATTTTGTACACCCATTGTAGCTGCAACTTTCGTATTTTTCTTTTAGGAGTTGCTGTGTCGCGAAGTGATTGCCGTCACTAAGCACCAGGACTGTTTGATTCTCGAAGAAAGAGCCTTTGGGTGGTTTATATACAAATGTCTCAACTGTGATATGCTGTGTTATGCTGTATCTTCGGATAAAAACATACTAACAATTTTGATTAGTCCCGAATTATTGGTAAGATAAATCAACAAATAGGTTCAATTAATTGTGATTTGCTATTTAAATTTTCGTCATATAAACAAACTGAAAACTTTTGATAAAAAACTAAATTACGTAGATGTTATAGATCTAATATATTGTCATAGTATTCAGTGAAATCTTTGTATCTCAAAGTCTCAAGGGACTGAAAAAAAAAATTAATATCAAAATTTAAATTTACCAAAGTGATTCAAAATGTTTAAAATTCTCTCGGGACTGGAAAAAAATCAACATGCTAAAACATTGAGATAGTGAGGTTCCATTGTATTATTTTAGAATGTAATTTATAAAATACAACTATTATTATTTTATTATTAAAATATTTTTTATAATGATGCTAAATTTACCAATCTATGTTTAGGTATTATACATATTGCTTAGTTACTATATAGTTTTAAGTACAGCATGAATTATTGATTTTGCTGGACTGGAAAACACGGGTCTAAAGAATAATATTTTTTAAGTATTATGCATCACTTATCTAAATTGAAAATATAATTCTATTGGTAATTAAAAAATCTATTCTCTATTTTTTCAAAGAAATCTTAAAAAGTTAAAAAATAGAAGCAAAGTAGACAGTTTTTGAAGTATTAACCTTTTTTAATAAGCTAGACCCTGCTTAGAATCTTTATTTTGATAGGAAGTTTAATTTTAATAATAACTATACCAGTGACCCATTTAACACCTGTATCATTCTTTCCAAGTGCACTTTTGACTTTTATATAATCAATAATTAATTATTAATATTACACCTCAAAAAAAAAAGTACAAATTAATTTATTTCATTATCATTAATAAAATTAAACTAAATAAAGTAATGATAATTCAAAAACATTGAACATTTTTTTTAATAACTAATCAATTATCAAGTGGTTATTTATATATAAAATATAAAATTAATGTTGATGTTATCACATTAGAATGATTCTTTAGTTCCATTCAAACTGAATACTTAGTCCATGTACTTTATTCACTTAATCATGAATTTATCAAGTTGTGAAAAATAAGTTCAAATAATTCTTCTACTTAGCATAATAATTGGGTAATAAATAAATTGATTTGTTTTGTACCTTGTACACTCTACACTCATTTTTCTTTACAAAATACAATAAATTTGAGATATCTTAATGTTATTAAGAGAATGTCTTCCATGCATGTCATCTATTTTGCAAATTAAAACAATAAATTTATATTCAGTTATTTTCGTTTTGCTTGATTAGTTTTAATACGAGAGCAAATTTGCCTATTATTAAACCTTTAAAGTTGTAAACAATTATTCAACTAAAAGTAACCATTTTTTATAGTTAGTTGAAATTTTATTTTTAATATTTAAATTTTAATAAGTGTGTAAAATAATAAAATGTAAAAATGCTCATACTTGCTTTAAACCTAAAGTATCAAACAAACCATAGAAAATGTTGTTATTTTTAAATTTTATAATAGGTAAATTCTCTATATTAAAACTAACAAACTAAATGAGGACTGCTGAAAGTAAGTTAGGTTTTTCTATCTAAGATAGACAAATGCAAATGAAATGTCCTTTTAAAAGTATTTCATTTGTTAATTAAATTATTATGTAAGAGAATTAAAATATTTTAATTTTAAGAGCAAATAAATATCAGTTCAAAAATGCTTATATCATATAAAATTTATAATATCCAAGGTTACAGACATATTAATCACTTGTTTTTGTATTAAATACTTGTATATATATCTGATATATAATGAAACACCTAGAGTTCAAAATATTTATTTTTATCTGAAATCTGAGCTACTAAATTTTTAACAGTATACTATAACTAAATTTAATTATATTAGTATATGTTATCTTTGAATTAAAAAAAAATAATATTATTTTCTGCAAAAACAGAGAATAACTAGAATATTATAATGATTAATACTGGGTATTAAAATGTATATTCTTAATAAATACAACACATAAAACACATGTATTAAACTAATGTACTATTCTCCTACAAAAAAAAAAAATTAATTTCAAATTAAAAATTGTCATCAAAGAAATAAATTAAATTGAATACGGATTTAGTTTTTTTTTTTTTTTTTTTTAATTGCTTTTCTGTTTTGTAACCTTAATATACTTAGTGTATCTTAAGTTGTACATGTGATTTTTTAATGTTTATGAATCAATAATATGGAATTTCAAAAAAACTAAAAAAAAAACTTGTTTTTTTATTTTTAACAGCAATTAATTTATTACAATTTTAAAATTGTTAAGCACACAGATGTACAAACAGCAAAATCAACTTTATTTTTTCTAATGGTAACAACTAGGTACATTTTTAATGAATTCTTGTAAAGCTTTTTTTTCTAAAAATGTTAAAGGTAAAATTATTAATCTTGGTTTGCTAGTTTCTGAACTACGGTCCTCTAAAATTAAATAAATTCATTAATACTTTTAATTGAAATAATTTTTAAAGATTTCATTTACTAGAGCTAAATAATTTTTTTATTAACCATCTTTGAATACAATTCCATATATTTTTATTTACCTACTTAAATCAGTAATCTAATGACACATTCCATAAAAACAATGTGTTCAATTTTAGGATAAATACCTATAAAATAGTTGACAAACATAATTCATTGAATTATGAAATTTTAAAATTTATGTTACATTTTAAATTGTTATTAATATTAATTATTATTATGAATTTAATTGAATTACAAATATAAAAAAATTATTTTAAAATTTGAATATTTTAACCTAAAATCAATTTTTACAAACTAGTATAAATGATTTTCTATAAAGTATAATTTATTTATAACCTGATAAATATATATTATAAACAAAAATTATATACATTAGATAAAAAATACTAGTTTTGAAACTCAAATTACCACTCATTTACCCTTCTTCTTTAGCGTGTAATAAAATCGCCCTTAATAAATTATACCCTACATTATTCTATACATTTATACCTGTTTTTAAATATCTAGTTTAAATTGGAGATCAAATATTAGTTTTTATTTATGTTAAATTTTATCACTCGTGTAATTTTATTTTTTCACTACTGGTTAAATGAAATTTTCTAAAAGTATCAACTAGACCATTTTCATTTAATACATTAAGTCACAATAATTTTGGACTTTTTTTACTGCCCAAACCAGTTTCACAAAAAAGAAAAGGAACATTGTAAAAGTTAGAACCAAAATATTGCTTACAGAACAATAATAGAAAAATAAAACAATTTCAATTTATAAGAGATCTAAACCATACAATTATTTAATTTTGTAAAAAATAAACTACTCAGTACTAACATAATAATATTTTTTCTTCTTAAAATTACTTATTATTATTAATAAATAAAATTGTTTTCATTATCTCAATCAACTCTGTTAAATAATGTTTAATTTTATTCATTATTGTTGTTCACAGACTGATCCAAAACAAATACAAGAGCTAAAAAGTTCTGAGTGCTTTTCACCAATTTATGAAATTGTTATTAATTGGACTGATTCTAATCAATTTTATTCTCCACGTCTATCGGGTAAGAATTTTTTTTTTTAAGCATAGAAAAAAAAAACATTAAAATTTTAGGAATAATTAATTTTAAAATATGTTAGCAAAATTAATCAAGCTGTCAATTATTTTCATGACATAAATTATAAATGAATTCCTACTATTATCTTATTTTTTATTAAAATTAAATTTAAAATTAATTTTTTATTATCTCTATTTTTCCCAAATGATTTTTCAAGAAATCGAAAACCCTTGTGGTCGAGAAACAAAGTAACTCATAAATAATTTAAAATGATAAAGCCTCTTATTATAATATTTTATTTTCCAATTTGTGAAGTCAATGTAAACAATTAGCTAAACGTCACTATTTATATTACTTAACTTTTGTTCAAAATTCTATTGTTCATAATATAAACTATGTTTAGGGTTTATTAAAATAAAGAAATTTAAGGAACGTCCCCCCTGTAAGTATGTATTAAAATGATCTTTTAAGTGATGATGTTACACTACTAGTAAATTATTTCATCAATCATTTTAATTGAGTTTATGCTGATTTTATGTTTGTTAACTCCTCTCCTGTTACACTTAATTCTACTTTCTTCTCAAAGTTTTAATTTTTTTTTTATCTTTATGCTCAATCTTTTCATCTGACAACTTTGTATCCTTAAATTTAGTCAATAACAAACTCTGCTGCCTCTGACTTAAATCCTAATGTACTTTTGTAGTGTTGTAAATTTGTTCTTGCAACCCTCCTACATTATCTATTTAACTTGTCCTTTTCATCTGGTATTTTTTTTGATTTTTGGAAAACTAGTTTAGTATATATCCCCTATCCATAAAAGTTTCAATCCTTCCAATGTAATTAATTATTATCTAATTTCTCTACCTTCATAGATTCCTAACCATTTTCTTAATTACATTAATGAAATTTCTTGTTCTTGTTAAACTAATATGTTCTTATTCACTGATAATCTTAAAATTGTTTGTACTGTCAAATGTTAAATGATGTAAATCTCCTTCAATCTGATTTAAATGCATTTACTATTCACTAAATGGTATGAACAGGTAATCTTACCTTGAATATAAATAAATATAAATTAATATCTTTCAAACATTCCTGTTCTAATAGATCTTTTATCTATTATATAAATTATGATCCTTTAGAGCGAGTTCTCTACTTTAAAGACCTTAACATTTTCCTTAATAATAAACTGACTTTAAATATGCCTGTAAATCATATAAATTCAAACTTTCTAGTTCTCTCAAGTCATTATAATGTGTACTTGTTAGACTTCTACTAAAATATGGGTCTGTTCTATTGGACCTATTGAGACCCCAAACAGGTGCTGATAATTAAATACCAGAATGTGTTCAACAGAAATTATTGTTTTTTGTAAAATTTAAATTAAATATTCACTACTCGCCTCGTAATTACAGTCCAGTTCTCCTAAACCTTATTTTAGAAATCGTTAAGATGCTCTCAATATTTTATCCCTCTGAAAACTCAACTCTGATAAGTACTCAAAATAAGACTAGATCAAACAGGACTTGAGATATGCATGTATAAATGGGTAAATAGTTTCAAAGAAGATTTTAAAAAGAAACTAGTTTCTTAAGAATGATAATGAAAAGTTAATAACCTCGGAGGATATAACTGATAAATTGAAAAAATATTTTGACAAATTGCCAAACTGTGAGGAGCCAACCGAGAAGTTTTCCTTTAATATACATTACATAAATGCACAAGAATGAAAAAATAAGTTTATAAGTGTAGATTTTAAAAACATCACAAATCCCCAGAAAAGAATTGTATACAAATGGAATTCTTTAAGATCTAGGCAAAATAGTTATACAATAAATTTGATAAATTATTAGAATCTAGATTATAAAGAAACTTCCAGATGATTAGAAAGTGGCTATGGTATGTTCAATATACAAAAACAATGATAAATAAGATAACAACTACCATGGAATATTCTTATTAAATGTAGCATACAAAGTATTTTTGTATTGTGTTTTATATAAAACAAAAAAAAAAAAAACTACAAATATGAGATTTTCAAGGAGGTTTTAGAATGTGATCAACAACAGACCAGAATTTCTTACTTCACAATTATACAATTGTATCTAACAACTTGAGAGTTTGACAAAGAAATGTATTCATTCATGGACTTGAAGAAAGTGGTACGATAGTATCCTTAAGGAGAGTCTGTTGAATATTTTGAAAGAATTTTATTGTCTATATAAACTGATGAATCTTATATCAATCATTGTCACGAAGACTTTGGTGGGAATTCAAGTAGTATACACAAGAACTGACCCAGTTATAATGAACTCAGGGTTAATGCAAGACGATTCACTGTCACTTATTTTGTTCAACATGATTTTTGAAAAGGTGATTTAAGAAATGAAAATTGGTATTCGAAAGGTATAATTAGACATGTGGTCATTTAATAGATTATGAAGATGATATAATATTTATGAAAGAATCTTGAGATAGATTGAAAATATTATTCAGTAAACTTTATAAAACTGCAATAAAAGTAGGATTACATGTAAATGAGGAAAATACTGAATATATGGTTTTGAGATTATGGTATCTACTTTTTGACTGTCTATAATAATATATCAGTATGAATTTAAGAGGGTATGATTCAAATATCTAAGTACCAAATACCTAGTATATTTATTGAAAAAAATAATATAGGAGATGTGGTAGTTGCAAGAATTTAAGTGGAAAGTTTCTTAAAGTTGCTAAGGACTAAAATTTATTTCTAAATTCTAATACAACCATTGATTTATATTAAGTTACTTATCATATCTATAAATATATTCCTATGATTATTATAATTATATATCATAATTAATGTAATCCATCAAAAATATGATAAATATGTTGTAAATAATTGTGTTTTTATAATTCTCATTTTGTAAATTTAATTAAAAATAGGTTTAGTACCCCCAAAAGTCAAAGCACTACAACGACAAATGAGTGAAGTAGTTGAAAAAGAAACAAAAATTGTGGAAGATAAAATAAGAAAGTTCACAGAAAATGAATATTCTACTTTAGAAGAATTCAGAACTAAAGCTCAAAATGATTATCAGACTTTAGCTAGGTAAGATATTTTAAAATCTAGTTTTTAAAGATTTTTATATAATATTTAATGTTTTTAGAATAATATCTGAAAAAGATAAAAAGCCTAAATTTGAGAATTTACCTGCTCGAACAAGTACTAACAAAATGTCATCTCCTATGCAACAGTTACCAAAACCAACAATTACTACGCTCAAGAATAATCCAACAATGAATTTAATGGATTTTACATTTAAACCTTATACCAAAGTAATATTTATTTTTATTGTTTTATGCTACAAAAGTTTTATTTATACATTTTATTATAATTTTTAACCATAAATTTGTTTAGGGTAATGAAAATACTGTATCATCAAAAGCTAATCTTATTAAAAAACCTACTGTCGGGGGAAGTAATGATAGTGGATTGCCTCCAGCATCGTTTGATGCAGAAGGATTATTTCCTCTTGAAGAGATGGAAAATCTACAGATAGATTGTGCTTCTGATGATGATCTTTCTGAATCTGAAGGTAACACGATTAATTTAAATGTTATAATTTATTTATAAAAGATAATTATTTGTTCAGGAGAATCTGGAAGCCATGATGAAGGTATTTACATTCCGCATCACAAAAAATTAGACATAGCTGTATCTTTACCAGTAGATGTACCCAGATTTATGGTCCACAGTGGCAGTGTTCCGAGTGATATTAATCCTCGTATTCCAGTAATTTCTTTAATTTAATTATTACAAATAAAAAAAAAATATCTTAACTGACTATACAACATTTTATCCAATTAGGTTGGGCGAGATACTGAAAATAAAATGGATATTGCTGCTAGCATAAAAGCATTAGCAAAAAGTGTTCATGGTGATAGAATTTTTGGAGAACTACCAAGGCCACGTCTGGGATCTCAAATTTGAAAATAAGATTCATTATTTTTTTGTTAAATTATATTAACATACAATAATATAAAATTTAAAATCTGTAAAGTATATTTTCCAAAAGTTGGTTTATTGTGGATCCTATTTAAATAGATGATGAAGCGTTGATTTTCAAGAGTATAATTGAATATTTTTAATTTGCTTACAACTTTTTTGGAAATATTTTTAATTATTTAAGTGTGATAAATCTGAAAGTACAAGATTTATAAGAATATATATTATATAATGCATATATATATATATATATTATATATATGATGCATATATTTTAATAATCGCTTTGATTTTGTATTACACTTATATTGTTGTTTTAAGTTCGTATGTTTAAAATATTTTCTATATATATTTTTAAAAATGAAAGATTGAAAGCAATTTTTACATTAAATCTACTTTTATTAAGTCATATAATACTGTCTTATTATTTTATTTTTAAACATAATACCTTTGACTTATAAAATATTATAAAGTATGATTTGTATATTGTAATAGATTGGTTTATGATAATTTCACATTATAACAGTTCTTTAAACTTCTCTTATTTTTTTACATTCTCAGTAAACTGCTATACATTCAAGAATCAGCATGACTAAGTGTATTTAATTAGTTACAGCTTGGAGGTAATTGGTGCAATTAGTATTGGAATGTTGGGGATGCTAAAATGATTAAACTGTTAAATGTTATTAAAAAAAAAAGCATCCTATCCAGATAATTGCGATCCAACTATCTGTTGAACACATTTATACGATAGCGTTAAAATGGTTTTAGATTCATGGATACTTTTATTTTTACTGGTAAAAAAAATAATGATAAGAGAACGAGTATCAGTAGATTACAAACTGTTGTAATGCCTGTTATATAAATAAAATATTTTTGAATGGGTTGAATAGTATTTTTTTTTTTTTTTTTGATAACATCTACAATAATGTATATTATATAATTCTCTATCTGTATTAAAGTATGCCCAGATTCTCTCATTCCCTGACCTATCATCCTCCTCTGCTTATTCAATATAACAGTTAACCGCTATTTAATAATTTACATTCGTTCTACAATTTTCGCAAAACCAACTATTGCAGTATCATTAAGTTTTTTTCCTTTGATTGGGCTCAACTTTCTCCAACTGCGATGTTGCTGCAACAAATATTTTCATTGATGCTATGTTTTATGCTATGCTTTGTCCCACTAATTAATTCTTCTGGTTTAGATTTTCCTATTTGGACCATTAGGGAATTACAATAACTTGTTCGACATAAAAATAAGCACGTAAATAAAAGTTTACATTTGATCCTTTTGATTATCATTCTTTCTTGCATCTTCAGGTCAAATATAAACGTGAATCTATGAAATTATGTTGACTTTTTATAGAACGAACTGAATCCTCTCTAGCTAGTATTCCTAATAAGTTCTGGGTTTTGTTCGTAAAAATCGTTCTAATAGTGCAATTCCTAAATTTTATTCTATTAACAGCGTCTCCAGTACTAACGAGTAAGAAACTGTTGATATGTTTGATATTCATTTTAGCTCCGTTTACTGTGTCACTGACATGGAGTCCTTAAATATTTCTTTTTTTAACTTACCTAACATTGCGTATTTACCGTCGAGTACACGCTTTTTAAATTATCCACCCTGCGAGATTTAGCTTTGCTTGGCCCTGACAGTATTCTGGGAGACACTTCCAACGCAGGCAAGCTATAGTTGCTTTTTAAAGGTGTTTTTCCTGGAAATTGAAAAATCAGCCACATAGCTCCAAATTTTTAAATCTGGTATTACTTCAGGCGTAAATAACTACCAATATATATTCTTTATCATTTATTAAAAAGTTTGAATCACTAGTCTTGAATAGTATTATGCCGTTTTTAAATTTAGTCTTGATCGATAAACAAAATGATTTTGGCTCGAGACGTTCTACTGAAATTTGTAACATTACTTTCTGTAAATACATTTATGGTTCCTTCAAATGTGGATCCCAAGTGACTGTTATTTAAACAGATTTTGCTAAGGCGTTTGACTATGAACCATAAAGCACTTGTATCTGTACTGGCAGCACTTGAGTTCTGCTACCCTCTACTAAACTGGATACGTTCCTATTTATATTAATGGGTTAAGCTTTTCTGCTCCAAGTTTCGTGTATTTATAGCTTCATTTGGTATTTCTCAAGGTGATCATTTATTTCCTATCTTATTCTCACTATTCTTAAATAATTATTTAAGCGTCCTTCGATACTGCAAGTTTCTGTGTTTTGCTGATGATATAAAGATTTTTCTTAAAATTGACGCACAGGATAATTACATAAACTGACAGGAAGACAGAACCAGGGCCGGATTTACGCCTAGGATGGCAAATTTTGTAAGAAATTGAAAAAAAAATCATATAAATATTTTACTCATTTATGTAACTGCGTAAATTAATATTATAAAATATTTAATATATATATATTTAAAAAACATAGTAGTAAATTCATGAATTTGACACATTAATCAACTCTGTGGCCTGCGTCGTGTTAAGTTTTCGTAATTATAATGTAAATTATACGGGCGCATGACACCGAAAATGTCAATAACACGAAATCAATTTTCTTGTAATGTGAGCTATAAACATAAGATACCTAGTTACATATGAGTTGTTTCTAAAAGTAATTAAGATAATATAATAATATATCACCTATAGAAATTGGCTAGAGATATTGTGTATTCACACAAGATTAAAAATGTATTATTTTTTATTAGAATTTATAATTACAATTGACCTAATTTGTTTATAATGAAATAAATGTATTAGTAATAAATATTACATTTTTTTCTTGGAGTAGGGACGGCACTTGTTTTAAATCCGGCACTGTTTAGAATGGTTTGTATATTTGTATTAATAGGCTGAAAATATTGGGTTATCTCTTAATTAATAATGATAAATGTAAATCTATATCCTTCACTAAACGCTGTTCCTCTCGTTTATTCTCCAATTCAATTAAAGACACCGTCCTTATCTTCATTGATAGTGATGTTTGTGATCTTGGTTTCATCCTGTTTCTCACCTGCAATATCTATAAAGAAGGTAGATTCTTTATATATCTTGCCTTTCCTGTGCCTTACAGCCCATATTGATCATGTTATGTGGAAGGCAAATAAAGTGTTTGGTTTTATAAAGAGAATCACTGGATAATTCTGCCAAGGACTTTAAAAGCATAATGTACATTAGTCAGACCCATCTTTGAGTATGATTCCGTGGTGTAGAATCCTCACTCAATGGTATACAGTCAACAAATTGAACATATCTAGCGTAAATTTCTCAGCCTTACTAGGTATAAATTAAATATCATCCATCCGCCCAGGACTATTATCCAGTACTCCAAAACTTGAATCTATTTTCTCTGGCCGATCGTCGACTTGCTCCTAACTTAAGGGGTTTCCAGTTCGTCATTTTCTAAGGAGTAAGAATCAGGCAAATCATGTGGCATCTACAACCGAGTCATGTCAATGTGTGCGAGTTGCGAGTGCGAATGAACATTAGTATGTGTGCACGCACACTGGCAGTGTATCTCAACACGTCGCAATCCGTATCCACATTCTAAGAACCAAACAATAAAAATAATCTACATTATTTGATAGTGAACCGTGTACACACACGAAACTCGCACTACTATTATGTATCCCATTATTTATAAATGTATTGTGAACGTATGATAAACCCAATCAAAAGTGATCTGCTTATTTTTTATTATTACATGATTATTACACGATTTAGTATGTCAACACAGATGCGTAAAAATTTACGGTTACTACAATGCGAAAATTATTCAGTGCAGTTTTATTCATATCCATAAATCTACTTTGTATATGTACATTTTATATAATTATGTAAATATTATATAAGAAAGATAATTTATAGTAATGTAAGTAAGTACAAAAATATAAAAATAACTAATATTATAATAACACTATGTAATGTTCTCTTATATTATACACAATTCAATGTATTCAAAGCATAAACTGTAAAAAGTATTTAATAAAAAAAAAAAAAAAATAGGTAA
The DNA here is from genome assembly GCA_014851325.1 of Pentalonia nigronervosa. NCBI lineage: Eukaryota > Metazoa > Arthropoda > Insecta > Hemiptera > Aphididae > Pentalonia > Pentalonia nigronervosa. Next base: position 19,777 of record JACXSJ010000110.1, on the reverse strand, counting down.
TTATTAGTTTAACCATCATTCAGTCCATCTCTCAATGGTAAATTTTTGTCATTGCGTGGATCAACCATTTCAGGTTATAAACAATTATAAAAATTAACTAAATGAGTTAATATTTTTGCTTCCAAAAATTGTCATCTCTTTTTATTTTTTTATAAAGGATACATCGAGAAGTCCAAATACAAAAATAGCAAAACTTTTTGTTGGAGATGTGGAGTTGCTCCTGTACTTTGTTATAATAAGAATCCGTTCCTTTAAGTTGAAATTTTCCATTTATAATTTCATAACTCTTTATTTTTTTGTTGAAATATCATCTTCGGGTAATATATCTTTAGTACTTATTGGATATTGATTTCTACTAGAGAATCCTCATCAATTAGACCATTTGGAGAAGCTGCTAAATATGGTATTTCATGATTAATTATTAATCCAGACGACTTTATGGATTTATTTAAAATGTCAGACAATGCCGATTTCGCATTTTCTTCATTTTGTATCCCATATTTCGTTGTGTCGTTACCATAAAAAGAACTGTATAAAATATTTGATACTGTCTTAACTCGCGACATTTTAGGCTTAAGTTTACAAATATTTCCAAACACAGAGGCAGTCAATTTTCTTTTTCGATGTAAATGCCACTCTACGCATACATTTTGTCGTTTCGTATCTAAAATTAAAATATATATTGTGATAAATATAATTACTTTATCTAAAGTAATACATGTTTTTTATAACTTATTCAATTTGTTTGATTTGCGATTGGGTCACGTTCAATTTTGATAAAAACAATATTTTTTTAGCATCATATTCGTGTTTAGGCATATCTGGAGAAGTTTCAATGTCTGCTGTTATTTTGTAATGCTCATTTGGTCCAGATATTGTTTTATTAAAGACTGGAGGATTGAATAATCGACGTTTACTTCTCTGATTACTTCTGGAACTCGATTTTAAAATAAACTTTTTAGTATACAGACCCGGATTGTGTTTTGTAATTTTTTTATATAACAAATGCAAACATTCAGATCCTGCATTATAGGATATTACTACAGCGTTGCACCGTAAATTATACGACGCACGAAGAGAAAAATGTACCCGTTTACCGCCAATAAATTTCGCTAAAATTGAGTTGTATGACTCCGCTGCATTATTACTTACTTTGTACAATAAATTTTCAGCATGAAATATCTTTGCTGTAACTAATTTTTCCCAAATACTCAATGATTTAATTTGTGGAACTATTGGAACTAAATTTATTTCACCATCTTTTCGTTCTTTGCAAAAGTAAGAAAGGCAACTTGTATGATCACCAAAAACATGACTTGGTCCATTAATTGTATCTTTTTTTTTTTAAATTCAATAATTTATGTTCGTATGATATATATATCTTCATGATTTTTCCAATACTTTACAGCTTCTGTTATTGCATACCTAAGTCTAATCTTTTATTGCTTGTCTTAATTTCCCGGAATATTTATGCTTCTAGTAGTTCTCCTTTTCATGAAAATATCCTTTAACTTATTTATATAATTGCACAATATATAATTGGAACATTTAATTTTTTTTATTAGAAAATTTTACCTGTACAGTTTAACTAGATGTAGTCTTATCAACGCCCTGCTTTCTCAGCCACCTAACATTAAAATGTGTAGTTAAAAATCAATATTTTTTTAAGACGCTTAACACAAAAATATTCTGATGAAAATAATGTAAAAATATAAGTAAAATTAAATAATTACCTATAAACTGGGCTAGTATATCAGATTATGCATAGATATCAATACTTCTATTAAAACCTTTGATAATAATTTCTGCTTTCATAGCGGTTGAAGGCAAGTTCCAATTTTAAAGCAAAGGTGTTCTTTAAGATCTATATTATTTTTAGACACTCTCTGACAAATACAACAATACTATTATTTCTTACGTACATGAATAATACTTTTTTTGTTTTACCTCCAATTATGCAGGCCAACAAATATTGAAATATAGGTAATTTAATTGGTCGCATTATTTTTGAACTTATCAAAATAAATCTATATAATTTAATATTAATTATCCACAATTCGTCTTCTTTTAAGTTTTACATCCGCTAAATTGCCACTTTAATTCATATCTAAAAGTAATGCCAGGTCTTCCGTATCATTCATATTTGTGGTTCTAAAAGTATATTAAAATTATTATTATACGCGTGAATTATTGATTTTGTAATAATTTAAACTTTAAACGCTCGTAAAATGTTTTTAATTGAACAAAACTCGATTTTTTTTATAAATTTTGTAAGCAAAACATATGGTAGTCTTGTATTAAATTTTTCAAAAAAAAACCTAAAAAATATCGTGTATTTAAAATGCCTATCAATAGCTTAAAAATAAGCAAAATATTTTTAAAATTAATTGCGTGAAAAAAATGTTACTTTAAACAACTGGTGAAATTTTCAAATTAACATGACTTATACTTTTTGAATAAAAACAAATATTTTAGTTTGATGCTAAATCATTATTTTACGTATTTCGTTAAAAGTTTAAATAACAAACGCTTGAGTTTTTTTTTTTTTATAGTTACTTGAAGAAACAAACTTTACTACCAGAAACTGTCCTCAAGGTTACTGCTCCAAAATGTGATATAAGACACAAAAAAAAAATTGGCACCGGTCCAATGTGCGACCTACACATACATTTTCGACCCAGTGTGCGACCTACATATAGGTATTGACCTATACTGCATTTTTTATTAATTATCCTTCTTGTTTGATAAGAATTCATAGTAATTTTATGTATAATTTATGTCATAAAAACATCTTTCATGTCTGATAAAAATTCGTCAAATATAGTTTGCTTGTTTGGGTGAAGAGATCTCCACCACTCCTCTTTAAGTTGTCTCGGTAATAATGGAGATGGACCGTTTACTCTTATTTCATATCGCTTTTTCACTATTTTCCACAAACATTCTATGGTTTGGGTATTGGCATTTGTATTAGGATCAATAAACCATTTTTGATGATTCACAGTACTGTGCATGTACCCTTCATTGTTTAATGACAAATAAGCTCTCCATTCATCATTATGGATTATACTTCCTAGTTCTACTTCATTTTTAATTATAGGCATTAATGTTGCTTTGTCACGTTTTTCTACGACGAATAAACGTCGTTCCAAAATATCATTTTTTTTGCAACAAAGTCCAAAAACCCACGGGCCAGATACACGTGTACCATAAATTTTTGCACCCACTGTATTATTACTATTATTATCTTCTTCTGTATCATCACTATCATTTTCAATTACCTCATTTGGTCTAATATCACCACATCGAAGACGACCACGGTTGTATTTGCGTTTTCCTTTGAATAATGATTCATCGATTTGAACTATCACATCTTTTCCACCTAATTTTGATCGCTTGTCAAATTTATAAATAGCCACATCGCGACATAAATTAAACCAATCGACAACTGTATTCTTACTTCGGCCAGTAAATTGTACAACTTGATGAACTGGTACCAAATGTATCCAATGCCATACTAATTCCATTATCTCGGTTAATGATAAATTACTGTGACATCTATTATTTAAATCTAAGTACGAAAAAAATTGATTTTGTTTTCGAATTGAACAATAAGTTTGGCAACCTCTTTTTGAACACTTAAAAGAAATGTATTTTTTAAAGGTACCATCTGAGTTTCGTTTTTTACTCGTTCACTCACATTCCTTTAATATTCCACCACACTCTTCGTTATTTCTCACTTTGGCACAACCATTATTATTTTCATTTAGAGATGGTAATAATTCTCGGTCTTGCAAGAATTGTACACACATTTTTTCATCGTGTATAATATGTCGATATAGGTATCCTAATGTAGCACTCATAATAAAAAAAACACAAATTTACTAAAATCACAATAATGCCGTATTTAAAATTACTGAAACCAGTAAAACTCACAATAACGTAATTCGACAAAGACAGTGAGACCGTAACTGAATGTCGAACGATTTACAATTATCACGTTTATATCTTTTCTTTTCACAAAAATAAATATATTTCAGGAAAATACACATATTGGCCGTAGGTCGCACATTAGCCCGGAAAAGATAAGGATAGGTCAATTATCAGTTGTAGGTCGCACATTGGACCGGTGCCAAAAAATTTAAAAAAACACACATCATTGTAAAATCAATACATTTATCACTCCGTTCAGAATCTAAAAAACAAAAATACTATAAAAGACAGTCCCTATGTTCAGATAAGAATAGGTGGAAACCGCGAAAAGCGTAAGAAATAAAGCATTGGAAAATAAGCAATTAGACTTTGAGCCGAGCCGCATTGTATTTTTAAAATATTATACGTTTGGAACCAAATTTTAAATATTTTTCTCACTAGTTGTTGTTCACGGCTACTGCAAGCTATTATTGTTGAGGCCTTGTCTTCGGGAGTGTTATTATGGCTTACTACAAGATCGGTTTTCTATGAAATATACAAATAAAAAAATTTAATTTTGGGAGACCATTAACTATGTGACATGTGTGGATCACTGATTTGGTTAGATAGATTTATCCTTAATGAAGTATATCTCAGTGTTATCTATAAAGTATAGTAGTTTTTATAACATGCAAATACTCGTTTTCATTATTATTTTTTATGCAAAAAATGTTTAAACTTCATGTTTTCTTAAATTATTTTACTAGCAAAATTTAATTTTATATTATAATGTGCATAGTATTAAATATAATTTCAAATAATAAATGTATATTTTAATAAAAAAATGTTTGTGGAATTAAAACTCAATATAACCGATGACCAAAAGCGTTTATATCAGGTTTTTTAAAGTGATCTTACGGCCATAACTTCACTTACCCTTTTTTGTCCAAATACAAAAATATTTCCTTTATTTTTTTTTGCTTTTACTCAGAAAAAAATTGGTTTTTTATTTACACGCCAATTTTTCGTTTCATACAATTTTCAAAAATATTGTAAAAAGGTAGAAAAAAATAGCCACAAAGTCAAAATTACAATCACAATAAATAATTGAGGTCTATAGAGTATGGACTATGATGGACTAAACGTAAATATGCAGTTTAGTGATGTATAGAAAATCATTGTTACTATTCGAACTATTTATTATTGTGTGATAATTACCTAAATTTATTTTTAAGTAAATGGTCGACGCGCGACGATCCGGACGAACGTCGTGTAATTATTACACTCGCAGGCACACATCAGTATTTTAAATTAGAAAAAAGTATATGGTTACTTTTCGAGTAAAAACATATCTCGGCTGTAACAAAATTGTGAGATTTTGGTTGGTGCGATTTTAATTCTGTAAACAATCCTAACATTTATTAACACCTTTTCCAAAGAATGGACGAAAAATTTTTTAAAAATATAAATTTTTTCAATACTAATGATTGAACAAAAATGTGAAAATTGAAATTTGTATAAAATTATAATATTGTCAAAAGTTCAAATTTTAAAAAAAGCTCCGATGGTTCTCTAAAGTATATGTTGAGAAACATTATTTTTACAGCATTAAAATCGAACCATCCAAAGTCTCACAATCTTGACATAGTGGAGGGTCTAAAAATGATTTTTTTTTGACCGACTGCAACCATCTCAATTCCTTCAAAATCTCGCGTGTGGACTTGTGGTAAAATTGATTCTCTGTCTTTCCTTCAACACGTTAACTTTAGATTTTTTGCGCGTCCTCCCCTTAAAATTGCTCCGTTTACTGTACAGTTATGTTTAATTTTTGTAAATGTAATACCGAATACTGTATTATATTTTAATTTAATTTTAATTGAGCTTGCGCCCGTCATATTAAATAAAAATAATAAATTATTGTTACATTTAGTCGTTTATTACTGTTGTATATTTAAAAGATGACGTTAAAACGGTTTTTAATTCACTGATACTTGTATTTAAAATGACTATTGGTAAGAAACTAAAAATCCACGGATTTCCTAACTGTTTTTACTCAATTATATATATTATAAACATAGATACTCAATGCTAATAGACATATAATATCTTATACATCTTAATAAATTATTATAGGAATATTTTTTCTTACATTATTTCATAAAGTAGATTTCTTGTAGACGTTTTTCAAAATAAACTATTTTATAACTAGACATTTTTCAAAGAAGACTATTTTTAGCAAACAAGACCTTTAACTGCATTTCTTTGCATAAAAAATTAAAATTTATAGATTTTTTCAAGTGGTGTAGTTACTTGTTTATGCTTTTTCTATTCATAGATTTGTTAGTAAAATTTATAAAAGCTTTTCTGGCTCAAAAATAACTTTTTTAATGAATTTAGACAATTTTATTTCTCCTTTCCCAAGATATATTTTAACTATTTTCAGACTTTTCTTAATCATTTTTAATATTTTATATTGAAAATACAATAATAATTGTTTTGCATTATGTATAAATTTCCTCGTTTACATTTTTATTAAGGAATAAACAATCAACAATTCATTTTTGAATCCAAAAAAACCCAGTTTACTCTTATTATGGTTAGCTATTGGTATTTGGTAACTGTTTTCACATTCCACACAAAATTCTGAATAAACGCCTCTTAATTCAATTTTTGATTGCTATTATCCCACTAATGTACCTTATAAAATTTATCATCCTGCCACCATCTGCCCATTTTACTATATTTTTTATATACCTGCGGTTACAAGACTAAAATAAAAGTAAATAATAATAATATATTGTTTACAATTGTTAGAAATTAATTTGTTTAATTATTCATGCTTAGATGTGAATAAATAAATAAAAATAAGATGTACTAAAAATCATTAAATATCACACATTTTATTTGTTATAAAATTTTAAGTCAGTTTAATGGAGTACAATAACTTATTAAAATTAATTTTGAGAATATCTTAAAACAAGTGAATGATAAATAAAAATGTGTTATTTTTAAGATAAATATAAACTTGAAATTACACATACCTATGATGTAGTTACATGATTATAATTATAATAAAATACAATTTCAAAAATTATAAAAGTATTTACCATTTTTCCATAAATAAATCAATATTACACCAATTTAAATGTAAAATATCAAAATTTTAGATTAGTCTACTGATAAGGTCACCTGGTGAATAATAAGTACTAGGAAATCTTGAAATCTACCTATGTTTTAACATGTTGTTTTTAGTTTAATAATAGCTTTGAATTAATGTTTTTTTTTTATCTATTGTTCTGATCTTTCCTATAAATTATCAGGTTATACAACAAAATATCTAGAGTAAAAATATCTCCAAAACAAAATAAAATTATAAAATAAAATATATATAAAATTGTTTATTATTATCACTCGGATCAGAGGGGTTTATCTTTTTAAAATTAAATTAAATAAATAAATATATAAATAATATTTTTTTACAACTAATTACTAAATGTATGGTTGTGTGTGTTGTATGTTCTTTTCAGTAATGGAGGGATGGAGTTTCATTGAATTTTTTCACTTTTAAGGATACCAGGAAAATCACTCATAATAATCGAAAGTACCATAAACATTATATGTTATATTATATTTTAATCGCAAAATGTTAACTTTATTATGTTAAAAATTAATGTTATCTTTTTAGGGAGATCTTTTTTACTAGATATTTTAATATGTCACTTAATTATGACTCATACCGATATTTTGGAATAAACTTGATTTTTTGACTTTTTTATAAAGTAATGTTTATATTGTATTTATAATAGTCTTAAAAAATTATATTTGAAATTAGGACAATGTTAAAAGAAAAAAATTTTAAATTCTTTATTCTATTTAGGATAAATAGCCATTGAACAAATTACATCAAATTTCATTTTAAAAAGTCTATTTATTATATTAATGATTTATTGAATATAAATAATATAATTGTATATTGTCTATTGCAAATTACAATTATGAAAAATAAAATAAAATAATTCTTAAATGTATTTTAATGAATAAAGACTTATGTAATATTTTTGTAACATTCTAAATGTATAAACAATATGGAATTAAAAATAAACCTTAAATTTTAACTATATCATGAAGTACAAACTGAAAAATACTGATTAACAAATACATACCAAAAATTATTTTACGTTTAATAATAGTTGATTGATGTGATTAACAACAACAGATGTATTAAAATCAATGCTGTCAGAACCATTTAAAAATATAACATCATTTTTTTTTTTTATCACTTCTAAATGTTTTTCATACTCAGGCCATGCATATTTGTCAAAATACCCAGGTGGTTCAGGAGGTAAATATGTTCTAGCTAAACGTCTATCCCAACAAATTTCTTTATCCAAAACAGTAAAAAATGTTAAATCTACTAAATTTAAAATTCTAATATCATCAAGTAAAAGAATTCCTTCTAACACTAAAATGTTAGAAGTTTGAGAATCAATTGCAGCCATCATTTTATTCATATCATAGGCACTTATTTTATCCCATGCATGGTAATTAAGTTCTGGAATACTTTCCAAATGGTCTTCATATTTAGTATAATAAAAATCATCTTGATGTAATATTGAAATATCGTTAAATGTGTTTGTAAGGCGGTTGGCAATAGAAGTCTTGCCCCCACATGTGACACCTGCTATTACAATAACTAATTGTTTAGCCATAATTTAATAATTTATAGCTACACAAGTGTAAATTATAAGACTAATTATAAACAACACACCAACTAAAACTGGCATTACCAGTGCATTATAAATAGATGGAAATAATTGATAAATAAATGATTCTGAATCAGCGAATGGTGGTATGAATAGCCAACAAGTAAAGTATGCAAATATAGCTAACACTATGACTATGATAACTTTTCCTAGTATGAAATCATCCATTAATCTTGAAAATATTCACGCTCAAATTTCTCAAAATCTTCATCAGTAAATACAGTACTTTCTTCTTTTTTGGAATTTGATATTTCAGATGACAAATTGACTAAACGTTGCTTGATCTAAAATCCATAAAATATATATCATTACAAAAATTAACACTATTTTAAATGGGCAAATTAAAATATATCAAATTGTAGGTACAAGGCTTAAGGTAATAGTCAAATACACAATCCACACATGTCAGTCAATCTACCATTAAAATTGAATCACTCTACAGGTTTCTTTATTGGAGTTATTATCATTATGGCCATTTTATACTGTTATTGTTCACTATAACTTACCTTCATAGACCTCAGTAGAGTTTTGATTTTATTCATTATACATGATAATGCTTGTGAGTTCTATTTTGGAAATGTGTATTTTGTGTTTTAAGAGTTTAAAATGACATCTACTATTGGTCACTTATTATAGCCATATTATTAGAGACAAAGTTATATATGTACAATATTTAAAAAACTAAGATTTTTTACTGGTCAATAATCATATGGCGTGTATAAAAGTTAAAGACAATGTTTTAAATAATTCTCAACTTGTAGAATATTTGAAAAATATTAAAAAAAAAGGGAATTCTAATGTTAGTTTTAAAAAAATGGTAGATAACATTATGATGTACTAAAAAAGGTTGTCAAACATATTAATCTATTCGCAAAGATAATGACTTATATATATATATATCTTAACAGCCATATTAAGTATTATAATACTATAATAATAATTAAGGTGGCAACTGAAATACAAAATATAATTTCCTAATTTTATTACAATGCAGAATTTTTGAAAAATTGGCACTAAAGGTTAGTTCAATTTACCTATTTGTATATTATATTTATAATGTAGGTCACTAATAGACTGTAAATCAGTGTATAGGTCATGCATAAGACAGTTACTGTTTAGCAGTGTTGGATAGTAAAATAACACAAATTACAAATTGCTATAACAAAATTACTTTTTAATTAGCAGTGTAGTAATTTCATTAAATTTTATTTAAATTAACATAACTGTAATGTAGTTTTTAAAAGTGGTTTCTTTGGAGTAACGCATTATTTTTCATGTTAGGAAATAGGGGCTAAAATATTCATTTAAATTTATTTTTATTCTAAAAGTTTGAATTCAAAAAAAAAAATGTTTAGTAAAAATGAATATAAGTTATGAGTTATGAGTACACCATAGTCTAAAATAATAATTAATATTATTATTTGATATATTTTATAACTGATATATCTAAACCGCAATGTTATAAGATTAATGGTTACATCAGTCACCATATACAGTGTTTAATACTTTTACATTTTGTTTATTTATAACATTAACAATATACAGTACAACATTAATATTATAACTAAACAATTTATTTAGGTATAACATATAGCATACACAATTACTTATTAGTTATTACTACTCATTAATCGTTATGGGCTGATTTTATAGTTAGTTTAAAAAAAATTATTCTTTTTGCTAACACTCAACTTTTTAAATTAAAAATATTTAATTATATGAGTAGCATAATGTAACAGATGTTACTTTTCAAAAGTAATCACCCAACAACGCCGTTTACTTAGGTAATTAAAATGTTTTTTTTTCAAAAACTTGTAACATAAATACATACCAAGTTAGATGCAATGTTATTTACACAACTAGTCTTGTCTAATTTATGTAATCGTTCTAAATTTAACTGCACCAAATTCAATTCCTTTTCATTTTTTATTTGTTCTTTTATTTTGAGAACAGACTTTCCAGCATCAGATTTCATAAAATTTGGTACTTTAAATACACTTTTGACGCGCTGTGATTTACTTCTAGATTTATTTAAGCGACTAAAAGATTTGTTAGCTGCAAAATCATATATTTTATTAGTTTTTTCTTCAAAATAAAAAAAAAGTTAAATTTATTAGAAATTACCAGATTTTTTTTGTGTCGGTTTTTGATTTAAATGTGGTGGTTCCTCAAATAACTGTAAAGCTTTTTTTAATGTAGAATAAGACATATCAACTGTGTATGTGTTTCAGAATTTGAACATTGGTATAACACGAAACTAATTTCTTTTTTTTAATTCACCGTTAAGTTGAATAATAAAAATATGAAATAAGTTATTTAAAAATATGATAAAATATGAAATACGTATGAGAACATTTTGATTTAAAAACAAAAAAATCGGAATTGAATGAGCATTAATTTATAACACTCATATTTTATTTACTCACGAACCAATAAATAATAAGTCAATAAGTGTTAAGTAATAACAACTAAACAACCTACTACCTAATTACGTTAATATTAACTAATAACTATTAAACAATCAACTATCAAGTATTGTAATATTATAAAAAAATATTATAATATTATAATACAATAGCAACAACAAGACCAGTTAAAGGGTAATCGCAATCGCCAATCTGCCTGACCACATGTAGTATGTATTATAGAGTTTAGATAAAGAATATGAGGATTCCAAAAATTTTTAGGTTAGGTGATAGCATAGAACAAGTAATAATGTAATAATTGATATATATATATATATATTGTCACAGAACAAGAATACTATATAATCTGAACATCAAGAATTCACGATGAACAAAATAAATAAGTACGTAACAACTTTGTGATACTGAAAAAATGATGTACGTCATTAGCCTATTATCAAATGTTGTATTGGAATCATGTAATAATCTTGTATTTAAAATTTTATAACACAATTTTGAATTTATATTATAATCAGGGTTCGGATTTTTTAGAACTAAAAGTACTAAAATATGACAAAAACACCTTAAAAAATCAAAAAAATGAAAATGAAAATTTTATTAAATTTATTATTTTTTACTGAGAGTAATTTTATCTTTTGAATTAATATCTATAATAAAATCTTATGGACTAATACATTTATAAAAAAAACTAAAATTACCTTCTGTTAACAGTTTAAAAAACTGATATGTACATGTATAGGCATAATATAATATATTATACCTTGTTATACCTTGAATGAAAACATCGTTTGTAATGTGGGAATTTTTCTCATATGAATTCACATAAATAAATACTATTTTTACTTTATACATTTATAAATACTATTTTTCATTCAATATAAACAAGATAAAATATAAAATAATGCGTTTTATTATGCATATTAGTAAAAAATAATACCAAACCTTCAAAATATAGCACAAAAAATCTAAAATACGTACTTCAAATATGCAAAAAATATCAAAATAAAATTTCATATTAGGAGTCCCTGGAGTGCATAAAACAAATGTTTAACAAATTTAAAGCTCATTGTTATTTTTATCTGTATCCTATAATAATAAGCAAATGCTATAAAATCTGAACCCTGATTATAGTACATATAGATGTATTAAAATATCTAGTTATATAACTTCTAACATTTGATTTGTAAAATTGTGAGTAATTAAAAGTAAGATTTAAAATAGTTTTTAGAAACCATGTAGTACAATTTATTATTGTAGAAAAATATAGGATATACTTATTGTAAGTACCGCTATAATATATGTGAGCCATGTATAAAAGTAAAGGCATAGAATAGAATAATGGTAAAGTAACATCCACTTTCTTAAACTAACACTATACAGTAATATTGTACATTAATATATTTTTATTCACAGATTATTATTATTATTATTATTAATAGCTATATAATTGTCGATTTCTATGTTTGGAAATATTATATCAACTGACAAACTGACAATTTTATACAATTTATATTTTGTTCACTGTAATAGGTGTAGTATTCTAAAAACAGGCTATAACTGTTCACTGTAATATAACTTATTTGAATGATAGTGAATACACTATATACCACACTATACACTTTCCTTACATAGTATAGACGTATTTTTTTTAGCTATAAGACATTATTCATTACTATCATATGGTGTATTCAATACTGCATATATATTATACTGACGTAGTTCATTTGACCTATCGTATAATTGTCGAGATTAATGTAATGTGACCTATTACGATTAACTATTCAATGTTAAGATCGATGTTTAACAGTCACGGGTCACATTGATTGCATCAACATTAAAAGAGAAAATAAATTATTCAGTTTAAACGGTCGAAAATTTTAAATGTGCATTTATTTATATTTTATACGATCATGTTCACTGTGAATGATATTATTTTACAAACTTATTGTCGATTTTAAAATGTTGGGTGCACCAGGTACAGGTTGTACAACTTGCATTTTGTATATTTACATATTTTTAAGGTGTTGATTCCAAATATTACATCGATTTTGTATCAATCCCTAATTATGGGTTATAAGTGATGCAGCTCCATTATTGAAGTTTTGTTTGTACTATGTCTAGCTACTACTATCATCACACCCCCATTTGTACACCATTTCAAATTGATTCATATTTTCGTTTATTTGTATTGATTTGATTGTTTCTATTTTAAAAATTCGCTGAACTGTATATTTAAAAAGAATCAAACATTTAGATTCGGAAATATGCAAATTATCTAGAAAACATTTTTATTTTCCTCGATAATATTTGTATAACGTAGGGTATATATCACAATTAATCTGAAGGTTACCATAATACTATATTGAGTTTTATAGTTTGATCTACCTACTATAGCTGCGTGTTATTTTATGTAACCCTAACTTTGCTGGACTGTACGTTTAAACATTATACCTCCAAAGAATGTTTACCTCCATGCGTGGTTGAGTGGTCCATTAAATAAAACATTGTATATGAGGTGATATACGTGTTCCTCCCTAAAACGATATAAAAACCATTATACTTGAATCATATATTTGATGTGTTATATACGTCTATTATATTTTATGCATATTGCAATCAAAAGTAGTCTTTATTATTTTCATTCCTGTTGCTGCAAAAGAGTGAACAACGACTGTATAATTTGAAAATCTGGATTAACTTTTGCAAAAATACGAGTTGCAGACCACAAATACACTGCTGCAGTACTTATATGGCTATATATTATACTATATATTATTATCAAGTGAATCAGGAACTAAGTAAGTTGTTCAAGTGAGTACTTATTCTCACTCAGTACATATATATATATATATAATACTATACTACTAATTACTTTAATAGTTATGTATATTATTTATATAGTTTACATCAATATATTATACAATGATAATACACGTATAGACGAGGAGACTAAGCTCAAATTAGAGTTAATTTAGAAAATATTTGTAGTCTTCTGAGTTTTTTGTGGTGGGGGGAGGCTATGTCATCAATTTACGCCTATGTGCTGATCCGTATACCTTATAGAAAAAAAATACGAAAACATTACTGATTATAATATAATCATAGCAATATAGCATATTATGATAATTACTAATGACTAATAAGTACCTATATATTAATACACTATTTTGGTATGCCTGTATAGGTAATACAAAATATATAATATGTAAATAGTATGTGCATATTGAACAAATTTAATGAAATAGCTGCGGTACAGTGGAACGAGTGGGTACTGCTATGTATGAAAATTATATAGGTATCTTCATAATTCATATAATCTATATTATATAATATGTATACTATGTTATTCTCCAATTTATAGACTAGAAGATATAATATGTTTATACATATATTATAAGTTTAGTTTTAATGTTTATTTTATACTATTATTATAGCGTCATTGATATAATATGAGAAATGGAGGCCTGTAATGTTCGCATTTGCATCCCATCATGAAAAATTTTATTTAATAACAGATATGAAAAAACACATATTTTGCAAGTAAAGTGATCGTAAACGCAGGATGTCCACAACAGGTACATGCCTACACCTCCCCCCCCATATTCCTTGTTGATATTTTTGAAATATGAATTTGGAAAATTATTTAATATTCAAACAGCTGTCAGCAATCTAAATTCTAGACTTGAAGTAAGTAGTAGTTACTTTAATATACTCAGATACTCCTATGTCTCTTTACCTAGGTGGGTGAGCATACAACTATACAAGCGTAGTAAAAATTTAAACATAGTATAGTAAACAGTTTACTGTAGGTTATATACGCCCTCTCACTCACCCCATCGTAACCAATAGAAGTGATTTTGTAAGCAGTTATTTTCCTGTATTACCTATGTAACTGTTTCTCAATTATATATATCATATATTTAAACTAATATATAAAGTTGTAATATATAAGCGCATTTTTTATGTAAAGTAAACTCAATAACTATTGGTTTAATTTTGATCGGATTTTTTTTTTATGTGTTCCTTATGATCATGCGAATGTCATAGACATAAATTTAGTCCGATTAAGTTAGTAAATAATAATTAAAATAAATATGTAAATTGTATATCTTAAACGGCGCGACAGCGCACGGGTTTCTAGCTACTTATAATCAGACCTTTTTGTCCGTCAAATTATTTTTGAATATCTGGGTGTAGATATTAGTTGTTCTAAGAGATTTATCAATAAAAAAATCTCACGCATCGCGCGTACACCAACATATATGTATTCCTAGAAGTTTAAACGATAAAATACATACTGTTGACATAAAAAACCAATTCACATACTTATTTTAAAATGTTATCTAACACATTTAATTCACACTCTCTCACCAAGAAATCATCTGACACGCAAACACTCAGTTATTTGAAAATAAAATTGTTAGTATTATTAGTGGTATAGTATTGTTGATATTATTTATCTTATATACTATAAAAATTCCCTGTCACAGTGTTTGTTATTGAACTTCTCCGAAACGGCTTGACCGATTTTCATGAATTTTTTTGTGTATATTTGGTAGGTCTGAGAATAGGTCATAGGCTATTTTTTTAAACCAAAATTCGCATTTTAAAGATGTGCTCACACAAGGATTTTGAGATTTATGATGGAAATATTTATTTATAAATGGTTGCCATTGGTTACAACTTATCTTTTACATATATAAAATTCTTATAATTTGTAAGTTGTAATAGTAATAGTAGAAATAAATTATAGAAATTAGTATTTTATTTTGTGTTTAAAATATAATTTCCATTAGTTAATCGCAGACAGATGTGGTAAACGCATGCATTAAATCGTCACGTTTACGGATTCGAAAATAATAAATTATATCTCAAATTATATCATGAAAATTGAATACACATTGTCATTTTTTTAAGGACAAATTTAAGATCTCTGTTTGTTTATAGGGTTAATGATTACATATTTTATAACTACTATAATTAGTAGAAATATGGTAGTAAATAAATTTATAAAAAAAAACAAATCTTTGGCATGGGGGAAACCGCAAGTGAATTGCTTACCTGATAATTTACTCCTCACATATTGTCCGCGATCCAAAGCAGTGGATTGCTTACCTATGTGGTTTAGATGCATGTAAATCACATAAGGTTAACAAAACATAATATATGGCTCAACAGGCGCGGAATGGGACTTAATTTCGGGTCTGGAAAACATATTTTGTCGGCCCATTAATTCATCAGGTGATTGTTTCAGGAGCTAACAGACATAAATTAAAAAAAAATTTATACTTTGATTTATCAAATAACTCATATAATTAACAAATACATTTTTTGTTTTAATATTTTTATTTAATATTTATAAATAAAAACATATATATATATATATAAATGTCATACATATATAAAGTGTACTTATTAAATATAACTTATAAGAGTAATTTAGAAAATAATTTGGATTTTTCACCAACTTTATTTATAATTATATTATTATCTAAACTATAGAGAATTTATTTTTCAATTGCCATCAGCATAAATGACTCCAAGTGTTCGTTTATCATTAAATTTCTCAAACATTTTTTTAAATATTTTAAAGTAGAAAATGACCTTTCATAGGCCACTTGGGTTACCGGCAAAGTTAGTAAATACTGATAAGCAATGAATAATATATCAATATTACAGGTCATTTCAGGATGATTCATTAATTCAGTGGCATGTTTACAGTGTAGGCCGACTAGGCCCAGGTCTGACCAATTGTTATTGATGGTTAGAAAAAAAATCCCCGAAAAAAAAATTCCCTCACTAGGAAAAAAATTTGCTAGTAACATTATACTGGGGATTGACTAAATATAAATAATTTATCTTACAAATTATATATTAGAAATTAAATAAATATTGTATATTATGTTAAAAAATTGTCTTAAACAAGTAAGTACCCTACATTATATATATATATATATATATATATATATATATATATAAAATCGTATGCCACAATACCGAAGCTTATAATAATAATAATAGTATATAAATTAAAATGTAAATAATATATGTGATGGTATTATAATTTTATGTATGTGATTATATTACCTATAGCCTATTTAAATTGAAATTAAAATGTAATGTGATTATAATATTATTTAGTCATTAACAGCCCTTTCTGATATTATAAGCGATCGCTTTTAGGAAGTCTTTAACATTTATTTCATCATTTAGGATTCTTGTACATAGTTCTTTCAATCTTCTTTCTGTAGCTTGAGTCAGTCCTAGTTTTCTTCTCTTGTTGAATAGCTCACCTACATCATTTAAAGCCAACTTTGTTAGATCTGCAGCTACTTCATTTTTAATTTTTCGAATTAACTTCCATATTCTATGAATATTTATTTTATTTCTAATATATAATTCGTAAAATAAATTATTTATATTTAGTCAATTCCCAGTATAATGTTACTGGAGATTTTTTTTTTATAATTCATTTTTATTTGACTAAGCTATATAATTTAAGTTCAACTACAAAACACAACAGGTCTACTCAAATATTTTATGCTGGACACGCCACTGCATTAAACATGCTCTAATACTCATTCTCATTTCCTTTAATGATGAATTTATTTAAATTTTAATTTATGGAGTTTTTATGTAATGAAATATAATATAATTGTCTTATTGTCATAGACCACCATTAACCATATCCAATCTTATAAAAAGATACGTTTCATTTGTATTTAAATAGAGATATAAATATAGCGACTTAAAAAGTATTTAAATAGTGTTTCAAGTACTTTTGTCAATAATTATTTAAGAACAAATACAAATACTAAGAAAGAATTTGAATACAAATACTTATCTAAATTTTTTTTTTCATTTTACTATACTTATTTTTACAATGTTTAGACGCCCTAATGACAACAGTTTTGGCAACAGTTTGTTAGAAATAATATAAACGTTCGAAAAAACATCTTAATCAATAAATATATCAATATTTGTATAAATTCATAGAATGCCGTCTAGGCTGTGCTGTGTATTATATTTTCATTAATTAATTTTTTCCTTAAAATAATATATAAATATTTGACTCTTACACATCACATGTAATGTACACAAAACCCCTATCCCGTGGTCATTAATTTTTAATTTTCAATTTACATCACAAATCACAATATACTATAATAGTGTAGTATATTAGTACATAGTACAGGCTTCGACGAAAATAATCAACAATAACGTTTCCCTTTCGTGTTTTTTGAGAAGGTTATGTTAAATATAAAATTACGAAATTTCAAATGATTCTGATTAGAAAAATAATATTATTGATAATTTATGGAAACAAAGACGATAATAAGTATTTAAATAAAAGTATTATTTTGATTTCCAAATACAAATTCATCCAATACAGTATTTAAATACTATACTAATTTACTCAAATACATATACTCAAATACTTAACAAGATTGTCCATATTATCTTTCAGACCTATCATCATGGAGTATGGACAATGAATCACCATGTACGAATCTGTAAGGGGGCAACAGTTTTATTATAACAGAAATACAATACACATTGAATATAAATAAGTACAGTATTTACGGTAGTTTCCAGTTCAATTTCTTAGTAAGCACTCGTTGTCTGGGGAAGTGCTCTCCCTAGATCCGTTTCTACAATGGACCTATAGATTATCCTTAGACCTTAGTACACAAAATTTAATAACTAAAAAAACTAGATAATCAATCAAATTTTAATTTAGATACGTAAACATTTTCAAGTCATCTGTAATCTGCTTAAAAATATATAGAGAAATAGAGCGATTCTCATAAGAAAAAGAAATGTTGATATCTCCATGACTAAATTAACTAGATGTATTTTGTCATGAGTATTGTCACGGGACACTCCTTAATTGGTGAACAAATCTTAAGTATTTTTTAAAATCATACTAAGAAATATTTTGTTCTTTTTGGTTATCGTATTCCAACGGCCAGCAGCGGAAATACCGATTCCGTTATTGTACTCGATTATATTTATCTCGATATTGTCTGTCACGTTTCATCACGTATCGTCTGTCAGTTCCTTGATCGACTAAGGCTCGTTTCAACTACGATATGTTCTGTTTGGTGTTCAATGACGAAGAAAGTGTGATATGCTTTTTATAAGACCGCGGAGTACTTCATTGTAATCAAATTTGTAAGAATGGTCACCATATGTCGGTACGGTACGGGTCTAAAGTTTTGTGGCGATCCAACATTTCCAAGTAAATATTATAGAATATAATATTATAATATTAAAATACTTATATTTTACAGTTTATATAATTGGTCGACTGTTGGAGTACGACAACTGAGAAGTATCAACAATTTTCTTATCGGTTTAAATAAAAAATGTCCAATTACAAAATAAAAAAAAATACCAATGAAAATAACTTTCATCTCAAGCCCCCCCCCTCCAATTCGCGCCACTGAATCAGCGGGCGGGTGATCATGTTTTAAGCCTTATAGTGCATTTGGGTGAATTACACAGTATATTATACTAAGTTATAGCCTATTGCAGGTATATGACATCATACAGCACGCGTAGATCCGTAGGTATAAATGTATAATTTTAATTTATAGTACATTATATAGGTATTTATAGAATTATATTATAATATAAAATTGTGCTTATGACTTATGATACTATAAAGTATAAGCA
>JACXSJ010000109.1:21229-128443 GCA_014851325.1 Pentalonia nigronervosa | reverse complement strand
TTTTTCAAATTAGAATCATCCTTTTTTACTATAGATTAATTAGTGTATATTTTTTTAAAATTTTTGATGTTCTTAATTCAAAATTTGAACGAGTAGTTTTTCAGTTATTAAAATGTTTAAACTAAGGTCAATAGTCCTTAAAAATGGTATTACAAAAATATAAAGTATATATAATATTAGATCTAGTATTTATTATACTTAGAAAACCATTTTTATAAATTATAAATATTGATGGATTAATATTAGTCACTAAAATTTTCAAAGGAAATGGACATATTATCCTTAGTAAACAAAGTTAAATAACTCAAAAACTATTCGTTTGAATTTTTATTTTGATATGTCAAGGTTTTTAAAAAAATTATCCACTTAATAATTTATAGTTGAAAAGGGGGGTTCTCATTAGAAAAACAGAAGTTTGTAACTCGACAGGGCTCTTCTTAAATATTACAAAAAAATCTCAAGAATTTGAAAATAGAGTCTTTAAGAATATATTTAAAACGTCCAAAAATCATATTCTGATTATTAAATGGAAAAATGGGGGTGAGCATGCTTTGTGAATCGCGCTGTACTATAAGTATATGACTTAAAAATAAATGTATCATATTTTTAATTCCTTATCGGAGGAAAATGGTCTGGATTTATTGATTTTTTTTTTTTTTAGGTGGAAAATAGATAGTGGAGGAAAATGATACGATCCGTTCACGGGATCAATCAATCACAATATTATATACATCGATAATTGGATAAACGATCGCCGTACGGTGTTTATATTATGTATTATTATATGTTCATGCCCACATTGTTTTAATCGAACGACACGTCAAGTATTATCGTTGAACTTATCCAACTATAATATTATTATGGTCTTGTACGTATACAAACTAGTTTGCAAAATCGATTTCCAAACAAATACGCGTCCACAGCGTTATGAACTATATAACTATATAATATAATAATAATTGTGCTAAGTTACTATTAGAGATGTGTAGGTAGATGATCACCTTGTCGCCTTCTCGGCGCCCAAACACGAGTATGTATACAACACACACACACACACATTACACGACTTATTATTAAACTCGTCTGTCGCAATAACTTATATTATCGTTTCATTGAAAATCGCGTATCCGAAGTATTATACATCGCATGCACTACAGAAATACAACAATAATAATAAAACATCGGTGTGGCGTTTTACAATTTTACACTTTGATTGAAACAGTTTTCCAAATGAAAATGTGGTATGGTGTACGCAATAAAGTCTTTCTTCTATACAAATATATATATATATATATATATAATATAGGTATACTTCGTTCATTTCGCACACATATCATCATTGTTATTACTATCATCATCATTACCATCCATTGTGTAGACCGGGATAAATCTTACATGGATACATTGGAAACATTCTTTTCCCTTTCCTCTTTTTTTTCGTATTTACCGACAAATATTTGGCGTTTTCGTTTTAGATGTACATTTTTTGTTTATATAACAATTTATTAAATATAATGTATTTTTATTATATGTATGTACATAGTGTTATGTATATTATAACATAATAGTGGGAAACATTGTGCATCCGCAAAATAAACACGTTTCCTCGCCACTCGTTCGCCGGCGTCGATTAGCGTCATTTAAAAAAAAAAAAATTAAATTAAAAAAAAAAATGTATATTTATAGAAATCAACTCGTTCGGGAGAGCCACGAATGGGAAAAGAAGCAGTTTCCTATAGCGGAAACCAATCGAAGGTAAACGTGTTATTTAAATACAAATACTCATATAACATAATATATAATATCATAACATTACGTATTATTACTACAGAGTAATAGGCGGTACACTGCTGCTGCTGTGGTAGATCTATACCCATCTGATTTAAATTGGCTTCATCTAACACGTACGCCATCGTCAAACGTACCTGTATAATGATAGTAGTAATAATACCATATACCGAACTTAAGAGTAAGGTAAGTCGACCTACGTCCTACGGTCGAATGATGTTTACAGTCCCACACGAATATGCGCCATCATTACAGATCACATCACATCACATTGACATAATAATAATAAAATAATGAATGGGTATGTCCATTATAATTGCTTTTTTTTTTTTTTTTGATTTTAAATATTTAAGTTCCGTCGAATCTTTCAATATCATAATATTATATATTTTTATGTAACGAATATTTTCTAAACTGTGATTATATTTTAATTTTTTTATAAATTCATAAGGCATTTTGTAATTTTTACTTGTTTTAATGTTTTGTAAAATTCATTTATATGTTGCTGTATACCACGTTTCATATTTTACCATCGCGGATAACTCTAATTACACTCCACATTCAGTTAAAGTTAAAAATATATTATGTTTCTGTTTGCTTTAATTTGGTATATGATAATACATTTGACTTTCAATTTGTTAAGTAAGACTTGAAGCAAGTCGTGAACACTTTTGCATTAGTAATAATAAAATAAAAACGAAACTAGAATTAAAAATAATTATTTTATTATTTATTATATAATACAAATATGAAATTAACAGGAGGATTGGGGCAAAGCTCTATTGGGTTAATTTTTAGAAAAATGTATGGTAAGACTTCAGCCTCCCCCTCAAATATTTGGGCTAGTTGTGCCACTGTTCCCATCTATACATAACCGTAGTTAAAACAAATTAATTATTTTTTATTTAACCATATGCTCAATATAATTATTTTAAACAAATTTCTCGATCTAATAATTTAGTTGTCACTATAATATGCATACTAATGTGTATAATATATAAGCCTAAACCAAAGCTTTCGTGAAATACAACAATAAGAAGGAATGCCAAGATGCAATAAACAAAATATTTTGTTATTATTTAACAAATTTCAAAGTTGCACAACCTAGTCACGTGTCACATACTCACGTAGGTGGAATAAGTAGGTAATTAAAAAAAAATAATCTCTTTTAAACTAAATTAAGTTAAAATTTCCCTCCATAATAACATTAAACTTGTTCAGTTACCTAACATTGTTATTTGTTTGTTAACTATTTCCCAATAAATTAACATTAATTGAAATAGCATATACCTACATTGAATTAACTTAAAAACTATAAAGTTAATTATATACAACAACTTGCCCACCTTGCATTTTAGTTCCTACAAAGCACAAACAGGTGTGTGATTCCGCGTGAGGCTTCGCTTTTTTCATTTAAATATAAATTATCAAATATATAATGTTTTTTAAACCAGTATTGTTTTGTAGCCTGCTTATTAAATTTTTCAAATAATTTAAATAAAATTACATAATTATATAATAATATTATACATTATATACATTGTAATCGTCAAGTCAAATATTATCAGATAATGTGGACCTAACCATTGAGACCACATGACTCATGTGCGAATTATTGTCACCAGCCATCGAAAAACTATCAAAGCTTATCAATATAATAAATTATTTATTTCGTCAGAAAAAAAACACAAATTGCAATTTGTTATTAATCAAAATAATTTGAACTCTGTTACAATAATATATTATTATAGTCGTTGCACACTTTGTATAATTTTGTAGCACCTACGCTACAAATACATATAAAAACTGTATAATCACACACATGAATGGACTCTGTATATAATTATGTAATAATAACACAATGATAAAAACTATGATTTTTTTTCTCTTTAAAGGACATTTTTTTTTTTTATGAAAAGAACGTTTCGACATAAACGTAATTGATGCGTATTAGTAAGTGCACACATACACTATTGTTAAAACCAATATTCCTTTGTTTTAAAATTACAGTTTTGTGGCTGATTCGGAATCGTCTGTAATCGAGCATAACGAATGTCTCTTCGGTTTTAATTTTAATACGCCATACGTTATAATATTATTATAATAAGCTACCTAGTGCACTGTTGAGGTCATCGAAGACACAATATATTTTCAATGTCATGAACTGATGCGATTCCACAAAATAAACTCGTCTGGAAACTAATCCGCCGAGATAGTCGAGACGCTAAAATATTTGGAGGGCCTCTCATGGGGTAGGGGGGAATGGGTGGTGGGTAGTAAATACCTGATTATATTCTCGCGAAAAAAATTATTTTTTCTATAAACCTATTCATCGCAATTTTGTGTATATTAACTATATTAATTGTACAACGTCGTTAAATTATAATATATATTTATTTTATACCTATATCATTATTATCGTGGTTTTGTAATGGTAAACTCGACAAACGATATTAAATCATAGTAATATTATTATAATAGTATTATTTCCAGCTACAATCGTATTATTATTTATCAATAATGATATTGATAATATTGATAATAAAAAAATTTTCCTGAAATGCTGTGCCCCTTCACAAAATTTCAGGAAAATTTTCAAACACATTTAACGTGTTCTGTGAACTTATACAACGTAAGACGTAACCGCGTGTAACAAAAGGCGACTATAAGTTGCGTCCTAAAATATCTTTTTGATGTAAATTGCGTTGTGGTTATATATTATATAAATTTCGTTCTGAGTATTTTTCCGATGTTGTAAATTATAAATATTTCTTATTACCTAATAAAACATCTCTGGAATAGTTAAACTTTCAATGTTATCGTTTTTTTAGTTTAGTTAATAAAATTTTAGATAGTCAATCAAACACAGTATAGTATATGGTCAACTACTTTTCGTTTTAAATCATTAATTCTTAGTTTATTTCGAGTTAAAACTATTTCAGATAATTTCTCATGATTATGTTCATTAATACTTTCAATTAAACAATATTATATTATTTTTAGGGTTCAGATTTTGTAGCAAAATAAATCCTTAAAAAAGCATTTTAAGTAACCAAAAAAAGCAAACAAAAAAAAATATTAAATTTAATTCTAAAAAAACAAATTTAAATTACACATAAAATTAAATATTAAAAAAGGAATTTACGACCATATACTTGGTCAAGTTATTTTCATTAAAACTCATTCTATTGGGTGCTAATATATTTTTATATATAGAAAAAGACCTTTTCACATCAACCGATGTAATTCAGATAATTTTCCTTTTCCTCAAGTCGTAAATACAACTATAATTACGATCATTAAATTGTAGATAAAACTATACAATTTCGGCACAATAACAATAGTTATTTTATCAGTCATCCATTTATTACTGGTTTTTTTCACTGGTTTTATAATTTCTGGCAATAATAGTATAGTCCAAGTATAATATACATAGAAATAAGTTAAATTTTCAAGAAAAATATGTAAAAATGAAGAAAAAAGAACCAAATAGGGAAAAAAACATTAAAAAGCAGGTTTTGTGGAAAAAAGCAAAAAAAAAACGTTTACCTCATTGAAATCAAAACGATACAAAACGTATTTATGTATAAGAATTATCTTTCTATCATACTCCCCTCAAAAGAAACATTTGCTACAAAATCCAAACACTAATTATTATTATATTCAACAAAAACCTTTACATGTATTTGCGATACAACTCCAACGTTCGGTTTCATTTTTTGTAAAAGAAACTTACATTGTAACCATCGATGAATAATTTTAAGGTTTTATTTGTTTCACTATTCATTAAACCTATGTTCTTTTTGGTACACGTGTACTCGATTAAATGGCAATCGGCGAACCAACGACTAAATAAAGAGCAATAACAGTAGCTACGCCGCTGCAGGGCGTACTCGGGTGTATAAGGTAATTTTTTATTCCGATGGTGTTAAATTGTGGCATCGATTTTTGACGAAAACAAGAATTCGACTATGAAAACCTTTTAATAGTATACCTACATCCTATGTCCAATGGCTATATATTTAATATACACTTATAAATATTTTAGTAATGGCGATATCATCGGTGATGTTCGTCGCGTGTATAAACACGTATCTATATAATAATATG
Organism: Pentalonia nigronervosa; assembly: GCA_014851325.1. Lineage (NCBI taxonomy): Eukaryota > Metazoa > Arthropoda > Insecta > Hemiptera > Aphididae > Pentalonia > Pentalonia nigronervosa. The sequence goes on along the minus strand of JACXSJ010000109.1, from coordinate 122,545 downwards.
TATGTGTTATTAATGACTAAATGAAATATTATGTCATTTACAAATGTTCGGTCGAAAACAATACTATTATTATTGTAACATTAATTAATAATTAATAGTGAAACATAAATCAGTAATCAGCTACACTGCGATGATTATATTATATTCAACGGCATTCGTCGATGTAATTATTCAGCAATAATATATAATAATATATAGCAGAGGCATGTAACGAGCATTATTGATATGCAAATTATAATATTGTTACTCGCGGGGAAAAGTAATGAACAACTATCAACATTTTAGGATTTTAACGGACATTGTATAATAATGTTCAATAAATGTGTTTTCACGCGCCATTCAAGCTCAGGTTTGGGCACGACTTTTTTCATTTATATTTTAATGAAATATTACATTATTTAAACGACATCAGCGAGATAAAAAAAAAAATTCAATGCGAAAGTCCGCAGCGCCGCCCATACGCTATACAATCATTATTATTTTATAGACATGAACGGAAAATGTCCTCATGAAATAATTATAGTGTAATATTTGCATTGGGTCCGGAAAAATGTCACGTTGGCTATCGATTACGATGGATCGTAATACCGTAATATAATATATATAATATTAATACACATAACATTAATCTACCCTAATGGAAACCTCCAAATAGCGGACACCTCTGAATTGAGATGATTTCAGCGACTGAAGAGAGTCTAATAAATGTTTCATTACGTTTCATGAGAGGTATGATATTAAACGTACCGATTATTTATTTAACCTGTGCATTTTAATTATTTTATGATACAATTCAAAAAGTATTTCTTGCGTCGTAAACCTTCATCAGTACCTTTTTATCTACGTGCTTATGATTTATACATAAATCTATACTGAATCTATACATAAATCTAATCTGTATAGCAGTAGGGGTGGCCAAACTTTTTTTTTAAATAAGATCTATTGAGAATATGTTTTTCCTTTGAAGATTGATTAACGTAAATAACTAATATTAATAATAAACATACTTAAATAATAAATAATAAAATCAAAGTGTAAAGTTATCTAAGAATTAGTGTTTCACGTTAAATTTCTAAATAATTTCAAAATAAATTAACATTAAACTATTAGTGTAAAAGCATGTCTTGCTTATCGTTGGTCAGTTTATTATAATCTGAGGAATAATCGTTTACTGTTAAACGAAGACACTGCTCTAAATGATCATCAAAAAGTGTAACACAGTATTCAGCTTTTATAACTTCCAATCATATGTGAGAAAATGCTATTTCCCACAAACGGGTTAATCCGAAATATATATATATATGTAACTGTAGCTAATAAATATATAACGATATGTGATATGTTTTAACAAAGGGAGAGGGGTCGACTTTGAAATCTTCCGAGATCGACCATTTGGCCGCCCCTGCTATATAGCATGCATAATGCATATCGTATTATCGTAATAGGCTTAAATTTAGGAAAGGCAGTCACCCTCCACCACTGGTACACTTTTAATCCTCTCCAACAGCATTAAACATTTATATGGCCATTTTTTTAATTTTTTTTCAAAGATGTGTTTTTAATACTTGATTATAGCTAATATCTCGTGAAACCGTTATCATTCTTTGAAAAACAAAACAAATAAACAACGAAAACATTTAAAATTAACAAGAAAAACAAATGGGCTTTGGTAGACTATTTTCTCATTCTATTCAATGCACAACGTATCAGTATTGTTATTGTTACATGTATATAATACATGTTGTGCTAATGTTTAACCAAAGTTAAACCAATTTACAGTAAATGTATAAAATGATTTTATTTTAATGTGTCTCTTAGTTAGTGTAAATTGCACAAGATATTGTTTATAAATATTTATATATTACATATTACATAATCATAGAGATGTATATCAACATTAAACGCTAAGAATATCTTAGAAAGGACATATGTCATTTGCACCACATTTTAAGGTTGTAATTTATGCCACATAAAACGATACCTAGTTAAAAGGTAGTATGTAAGTTGCGCAATCTTGTACCTACAAAAATTTTAATTTGCACCATTTTTCATCTTATCAAAATCGCAATCTTCAACACCTTTAATTAATTGATAGTAATTGTTTTATTAACTTATTAATGTTTATTTTATTCATCAATTAAGTTCATTTAAATGGATACATTGAAGAAAATTATTGAAATGTACATAAAGTTAAATCAAAAAATATATGCTAATTGTAATTGTAGGTATTGTGTAAAAATAAGTAGGTAATATTTCAGTTAATAATAAAATATGTAAAAATCTGGATTATTACATTACTCATTGTTTAATTATTCGTGTTAGTAATAGTGCACGTTTATGTTATTATTGTTTATTTATTAACTGATGCGTAAGCTTAGCAAATTTATTAGGTAAATTATTATTCCAATAATTGAAATTGAAAGTGTGTCACGGATTACATATTATTATAATATGCCATTTCGTTTTCTATCTAGTAGAGATTACCAAAATGAACATTATAGTTTTAGTGTGACACAAATTAAAAGTAGTAAAAATTGACGCAAAATATTATCTCTCCTTAGAAGTCAAGTCAGGGCGCTCCCCAGCTATGATATTTTGTCATTTATAAGTGCTGATTATTGATTATATATAGACACGTGTTATTATTGTTTATATTATCACTATATGGCTTTTTACTTTGTGTTATATGAAGGTGGTTATACTTGTTGCCCCAGACGGGCCCCTGAGATTTTAAATCTCCGGTCAGACAAGCTTAGGAAAGTAGATTATGAGATTATAGTAATAGATGCTTTCAAATTCATATTTTATGAACCTGATCTACCGAAATTTGTGTAATATATATTTTTATCATAACTGATATTAAGAAGATTGACCTGCAATCGCCTGGTTTAAAATAACACACAGTTAATTAAATATTGATTATGTTTATAATTACTACCACTGAATTATAATATCAAACCCATATAACGGTAAAGTAAACGCATAGTTAAACACAGTAAACATAACTTTATCCCTGTAGTATCGTTTTAAAATCATTATCGCCATCGTTTCCGAGGGGTAGGTCGAATATTATACTCAGGGTTGCAGGAGACTATTATAAATAAAAATAGGATTTGGAAACACTTAAAACTACAAAAAATACTTTAAAATAAAGCAATGAAGGTCTAAAATTCCTCAAAAACCTTAAAAATAGAACTGTATAAGAAGGGCTTTAAAAAAAATGTATTAATAATATTATATGTTTTTACTAATTAATGTTGCTGTAATATATTGTCTTTCAATGGCTAATTTGTATATTTAACAGACTGTTTTAGATAATTTATAAAAATAAATGAATAAAAGTAACTATTAAAATAATTTTCTAATATCCTCTGAGTTACATTGAACAATTAAATTTTATTTTTAAAATTTTGAACAAAAATCTTTATCGACAGTTAAATATAATATATATTTATAATTTGAAAAACTACGTTCTATACGTCAATTGATAAAGTTTGATTTTAATTTTATTTAAAAATTGAAAAACAAAAATACTATAACTATGTTTTTTTTTAAAATAATTAGTGCAATAAAATTAATTAGAGTTTTAAAAAGTCATTAAAAATAACAAAAAAAGCATAACATCTAAAATTAGCAACAAAAAAAAAAAAAAAAAGGGGGGAAATAAAATTATATGCCTACATATTTTATTTTGCGTTATATGAATCACATCTGTAACTGATAAATCTTCGTTTTGAATTGGTAGTTAAAAAAAGAAAATGCCATCAAAATCCATAATTTAATAGTGGGTAGGTACACAAAATGCTAATATCATAGACTTAAATCTGTGTGTGCATGAAATGTGCCGACTAGGTCATGTACGACCTACCTGAGCATCAGGTTGACGGCCGTTTACTATTACCTATGTGTTAGTACAAATTATTCAGGAAGTTTAGAATTTCCGAGTTATTCAATGAAGTAAGACGGATTTATTGGAGGAAGATAGTAAATTATAAAAAAAAAAAAATTCAAAAGTAATAGATATTTTTAAAAAAAAAAAAATAGTAGGAAGCATCACAAAATTATACATATACCTAATATAATTTACATACATATACAATTATTGATAGATGTCGAGAAAAGTAATTATATAACGTTGAATGTATATATTTTATATAAACTAAATTGTATTTATTTATAGTATAAGACTCGGACAATCTCGTTAAATGCTAATATAAATTTTGCAATGTTTTTAGCGGGGCTTTAACTTTTGATTTTAATTTCAATTTAATTTATCAATATTTGATTTTTTCTAAATTAAATTCAAAATAATAGTTACATTTTATAATTTCAATATATAATCATTTTTCAATTTCAATATAAATTTTAAATATTGTTAAACAAATTTCGGTTTTACTTTTAATTTATTAGATGATTTTTAACAATTTCTATTGACATTGAAAGTCCTGTTTTTTATACATTTATACCAGTCTTATATTTTTCAAATGTATTTTAGTAATGTATTAAAACATTGTGTCTATAGAATGTTGGACAAATATCTTACATACATAAGATACTAAAATGAATAATAAAGCGAAGTAATGTATATACCTGCGGGCCACAGGAGAGAATAATGAGCATTTTTTAAATACTATGAAAAATACAACATTTTTAATGCCCAATTAAAGTAATTTTATGTGACGTATATATTATATCAATATATTAATAAAATATTTAAAGAGAATATCATTGACATAATCAAAATTTCCAGATAACTAGTGTATTGGTATATTGCAGTAGTGATTAAATATTTGTTGATAAAGGTCTACTGAGATTCTGAGAATATATTTGCATATATGAATATGCCTATTTAAATACATACAACTTTGGTCGACAGCAGTCATTGCAACGATCAATTAATGAGGTTACTAAATATATAAAAATAAATTCTAATAAAAGTTGATTGATTTTGAAATAGTTTTCGACTATTAGGCCATCCCTAGTTAGGGTGAAGAATATTTCATCAACTACCTATTCAACATTGAAAAATATATTAAATAGTAAATGATAGATAATACAATAACATGTGCATATCTCATATGTGCACATGAAACAAATATATACAATAATTCTGAGCTAGAGAAAAAATGTTTTGGTTCGTTGTAAAAAACCTATTTTAAATGTGGTAAAAATACTTACCAAAATAAAAATTCAAAATGATGATCAAAAATTTTATAAATGTCAAAATCTTGTTTCTTTTTGAAAATGTACCTAATCATTTCGAATTTGGGTCGGAGTGACGCAGTGGTCATGCAGTATAGTGTGACTTTCATAGTCATCTGTTCGATTCATAGCAAAGTGCAAAAAATATGTGTGATTTTACGTAATCATCATTTTCCCATGCTGTCGTTCGATTGCGTCATCCGGTTTCCAACAAGGACCACTCCATTGAGAATGAAGACGACCGCACCATGTCTCCTTTTAGAGAAAGGGATAATATCATGCATATAGTGATATATATACATAGAAAAATAGATCGCATTATCTCCCTATTATCCACTTGTAATAAGCATTTACGAAGATCTTGAGGTTGTTTCAATGAACATTAGAAAAAAAATTATTTTGAGGTGTTGACATTTAAATTAGTATCGAAATCATAATAATAAACATGGCTAATTATAAATTCGATCATTCATTCATGTGAATTAATCATCTTATCGATGATCGAAAAGTTGCCACTCTCTCTCCCTGTCATCAAATTACCAGAACTTACTGATTGATTCCGAGCGAAACGAGTACAGCAAAACCTTCTTATAGTGGAATCGCTCATTGGTATCAACTGATTTTTCCGCCATAAAGAAATTTCCATTATAAGGAGACTAAAGTATACAAGGTTTAGGTTACACAGAAATGATGTTATTTTCCGTAGTAAGGAAATTTCCGTCCTTTAGTGTGTCCGTTATAAGGTGTTTTACTGTATATACTATATATATTATGATGTACCTACTTACTGATTTTATAACAATGTTAGTGTATAGGTACTTGTTTTTATATGATTACATTCTTTCTACAAACACGTCTTTTTCATATAGAAGAAGTGTTGAAAAAATTATAGATATAATATGATGGAAAATTCATTTTTTTTGAGTTTCTTAACATGTTGACTAAGTCATTCTTTGTATAAGAGATATGTTAACAACCAGAAAACATTTTTGGAGGAGTGCAAATGAAAAGAGAATCATTTTATGAACAAGGTAAATATTATTATCATTGCATATTATATACATCTGTAGGTACTAAAAGTGGGTCGAATCGATAAAACTTAAACTCAAACTTGAATGGTATTAAATTGGTTAATTTGATTTGACGTAATTCTAAAACGTTTGATTTGATATTAAATTCAAAAGCTCGGCTCGTGTTCAGTTCGGTATCAAGCGAAATGTTTGGCTCGAGTTCGACATCACGCTGAATATTGTTCGGTTCGATATACGATTAAAAAGTTTGGTTCGAGACCATATTTTTGAGTTCGGCTCACCTCTACTATATTGGTTCTATTATTTTATTTTATTCAATAATATTATTATATTAACCGATAATCGTATTTTATAACAAACCATTGGTCGAAACCATAGGCCAGTCGTGTAAATGCATGATATAGGTATAGTTGTTTGGAATACATTTACTGTGCACGCGTATAATAGACACAACGTAGGTATCAATTTGTATTTGATTTAATTTACAGTCACGAACGTGCGCGCGTATGGTATTTCATCGTTATTGACTTGTAAAAACTTTTTGAAATATCGACGAATATGTTTTATTAATTGATCATTTCCCATTAAACTGATCTATTATGTGTGTACATCAGTTGACGTAATGTGCTGTGGCGGGATCGTAGACCTTGAGGTCATTTCAACCTTCGGTCTATTGAAATTTACTGTATTACAAATATCACAAGTTTTTTATGTATTTTTTGTGTGATCATTACATAAACGGTAATAAAGTAATAAAATAGCGTCTGGTTTGTAATTCTGTTCTCAGTTTAACGCGAAGTTAGAATTCAAGTAGGCAACATCATATATTCTTTTCTAAACCAGAGAGAAATAATATTTTTTTCTTTATAGGTACGCTTAGAATAAACGTAATACAATTCGCGTGTTTTAGTCACATTGATTTGCAAGATATGTTTTTTATTAATAAATTCTTGAGAAATATGTAACGAATAAATATATATATATATATATATAAGGAATAAAATCCTTTTTTGTTAAATTAAAATATATATATATATATATATATAATTTACCACTGTCGATTATATATATATATATATATATATAATATTATATAAACGTATTCGAAATGTTTTTCCAAATATTGTCAATTTAATAATGAAACGTCTGTAAAATCAATTAGTCTACTGTCAAAATCCTCCAAATATTGATTGGCCCAGAGTTGAACTTCATGAAAAATTAGTTATCAAAGTATATTGTAGTGCTGTAGGCGTAGGTAATCAAATAAAATAATATGTAATAATGTTTACTTGATTGCAAGCGATGCACCGAATCTAAATATAAAATATAATAACATTTTGCATAGGTATAGGTTATAAAAAATTAATTATAAATATCTGGCAATAACGTATTCTGAAGACGTGAATAATTTTTTATCTTAATCATGTCCATATACCACAGGAGATTCATTTAAATATGTCTACATTCAATGTTTAATTTTTACCTTTTTGGAAATATTTATTTTTGCAGTTTTTTATTATCATTGTCTTTTACTTTTTTGAATAACAATTTTTTATTTCATATTCCGAAGCAGAATATTATTTGGAGTACTTAATTATACATAAAACTCGAATATTGAACGACTAGGCAGTTAATTAGTTTTAAGTGTTTTAAGTGTTTTAAGTTTATATAAGCTTAGTAGCGGACCACTATTTTGCGGGGTACTTTTGTGTAACTTATACACCACTCATCTAAACTTTAAATACTTACAACTAATTAACACTACTCGTTCAAGATTTAACTTTTAATTATTTTTAAATATTATTTAATTATTAATATTCCGTAAACTATTCTGTTTTGGTTAGGTAAATATGAAAATATAACACGTTTACATTGGTTACGATATGAAATTAAAAATGTTGCATTCAAAAAAATGAAAAACTCAAATAACTATAACCATAAAAATGTCTTTATATATTGTATAGTCGTTTTTGAGAAGTGTTGTTTTACAGTGACATTAAAAAATCTAAAAAAAAAATATTTCCAAAATGTTAAACTTTTTTAAAATATTAACTAAAATATGTATAGACATTATAATGGATCACTTTATATATGATGGATTATAATATACATCATGCAAATTTTTCATGACGTGTCGTTACTAGCTATTTAGTTAATTTTTTTTTATAAGGTTTTCAATATGCATAATTATATTAAATATTACATATTTTTGTGTCAGTATCTGAAAAACAATCGACTCAATCGTTTTCAATTAAGGAAAAATTAAATTTGTTTCGTATATATTTTAGTCAAATACAAACCTATTGCTATAGCACAGCTAGTTGTTTTTTGTTTTTGTAAAGTGTGACATAATTTATGTATATATATTTCAATATATGTATTTGATGTTTTTTATTTAGTGTGCATCCTTCTTTTTTGAAATTTCAAGGTACACCATCATTGCTGTGTCTATAACGACAACTATAGGTATCTAGGATGGTGAAGAAGTAGATTGGACCGTGAGTGAAGTCGAAGTTTGAAGTGTGGAATCACACCATGGTAGATATTCCATATTATTATTAATTAATTTATTAAGTACAACGTATGAAATATCATTGATGAAACTTGATGAATTTCAATTAATTTCCGTTAAATCCTTAAGGAATCAAGAATAAATATTATGTTTTATACTAAAATAATTTATATGATATCGATATGAATTTCTAAGACATTGTAATCTATACTAAATTTATAATTTACATGGCATGCGGTTAATCGACATTAATAGTGGACACAGTGAATAGTATTCGCAGCTGTTGTCTTACACAGACAGAGTTCGAATGATCCATGCCTATATAATATATGCAAACGTAACGTATTTGCATAATAAACTTCCATCAGTTTTATCAACTTTTTTGTAGTGGTAATGAAATCAGTTTCCTAGCCGTAAAAACAAACTATTTGGATGAGGACATTAGTTAGGCCAATAGGTGGATTAAAATAATATATTACCAATAAACGCGCAACATAATATCATATTATGTATAGACGTATCATTGTCATATAAAAAGTGAATACGATAAAAAATACAACCGCAATATTCTGTACTTTCAAAAAATGCCATTAGCTAAAAACTTTTAAGGTTTCTTTTTTGTTTCGTTTTTTTTTTTAATAGATAAATATTACAAACTTTCCAAAATATGTGATTTGTACTTATTAAGTTCTTTTAAACTCACTAATGATGATTGATGATGGAAATTACAAATGTTCAGATGTCCTATTATTTATACATTTCACTTTCGTTTTAGGTGATTTGACTTTTTTTTACTAATTATAATCTTAGAAGTCCACACTATAGTCTCTAATTTTGCTATAACTATGAAATTGCATGTCTATACTTCATCATTTTGAGTATTTTAAACGATTTAAAATAATGTTTATCATCAAAGAAATATGCTAGTTAGAATGTCGGGTTTAAAAATAAAAGTTACTGTGTTAACTGTTAACTATTTATATTAAACTTCAAACGAAACTTCTCATTGTTATTAATCACGAATAGTGCACACATGTCTATTGGCTATATTGGTGTTAGGTAATAATAATATATCATATACGAATGTTAAACCTATACGTATTGTTTTTATTACTGATCAATACAATAGATCCATATCTTACATAACCTACATAATATTAATTATTATTATCTCAACTAGAGTTGATAGGTATATTTAATTATCTACCAGGCATAGATAACTTGGGTGGATTCTATCTATTGGAAAGTAATACCTCGCGTGTTCATCAAGAATTGCTCCGATTTTTTTAGACTACCTACCTGAATAGTGAATATTAAACATCTTTTGTGCTTATGAATTTATCAGAAATTAAATATGTATACATCAATTGCACCCGGAAAATAACAAAACGAAATCAAAAATCGAAAATATTCACAACTTATAAATTTTATTAACTATATGACATATTATTTATATGATATTTTTCGATATTTAATTTTAATTATCAAAGCAGTTAGTATAAAAAAATACAAACAAAACATGTATCTATATGATTTAAAATTTCTCAAATACAAAATATGTCCATGTTAAAAATTAGTCTTACTTAATATTATAAATTATTGCAAATTTCTATGATTCGTTGCATCTATAATAAATAATTACAAACTATTTGATATTGAAAAAAATTAAACGATGCAATAATATACCAATACCTTAAGATGAATACGTTCATGATTCATTATTATATTATTGTATACTGCAGTCAACTCTCGACGACTCGAACCTTGATAACTCGAAATTATCGATACCTCGAATAAAGAAAATTGCTATAACATTTATAAATAATCTTGTTAACTCGAAAATTAATTGGACAAGTTTTCAATATCTCAAATTTTTTTATCCAAATTAAGTACTAAAAATAGTTTGACCTCATTTACAATAGTGTTTAGCATTAATTCTTTAGCGTCTGTTCGTTTGATCGTACACCGTGTTATATGGCTCAAAAAATAAAATCTACTTTTGAACATTATTAGCCGTAGAAAAATTAAATCAAATACATTTTTAAAAATGTATTAAATAAACGAAAACATTGATTAACCGTACACAATAAAATAAAACTATTTAAAAATACAATACGCATCATAAATAATAATAATTTAATTAATTAAAAAATTTTGATACCTCGACATTTTTAGTCGAATTAATTTTTTTTCTCATAAATTTCGAGTTACCTAAAGTCAACTGTATAATGTTTTATTTTTTTTTAATGGTATAGTACCTAACATGTATAGAATTTAGATAGCAAACGTCTATGCGGCGCTGGCACAAATGATGTGTGTACGCCAAAACATACCTCAATATCATTCGGCGCAATTTATGTACTTACCTACAACATTTTTGAATTCTATATTATTTTTGTTTTTGCTTGCGATCTTTGGCACGAATTATTATGGATTATTTTTATTTTTTTTTTATTTTTATTATTATTATTAGTTATTATGGGCGTATTTACATACGCCCATAATAACACTCTTTTACTATTATTAATTTTTGTTGTTTGACAAATTATTTTTTTACAATATTTCTCAATAACTTTCCTGATTTCTGGATGCATAGTTTAGCACTCACGCATACATTATATCCCAATAAACCATATTGTTATGTGTAGCCTATGCATTTTCGCTTTTGAGAACTGCAAGTAAATTATCCATTTCTACTCGAACAACGAACAACAATGTTTGGAGTTCATAATGCTCGTACTAAAGTTATTTCTTGTTACAAATTTTAAGCGCATCGATATGACGTGTTTTTACTAACAAATATAATATTACATGTACCTAAATAGTTATATCGGTACAATATATCGTATATGGTATAGTGCCATGGTAAATATTATTTCAATAATCGAGAAAATGATAATCATTATTTATGTTTATTTAAAATAAAAGCAACACGTTTAATTAATTCAAAATAAATTATTTAAAATATGTATATAATTATGTTTCATATAGGTACCTAATGTGTAAAATATGATATTAATTTATTTAGTGTCAAATCACCAATTCAATCCAGACGAAGAATACATAATGTGTTTTTGAACGTTAAGTATAAATTGATATTCAATCCAAGTTATTCATAATACATTTCCTGTTTATCCAAGTGTTATTGTGTAGAAATATACCTATACTTCATGAAGACACCAATACACCATACTTGATATTGCCTATAGGTATACTATAAAAATTTTATGACATCAATACATTTTAAACTTGAATGTTTAACTTTAAACACAAAGAAAAATTTAACCGATTTTCCAAGGTATACGCGTCGATATCATAGGGGTGATTCGCCAAGCATGCTCACCTCCTTTTTTCTTCAATAACGCAGTTATTCAAAATCAGAATTTGAATAAATTCATTATTACGATTTCATTATCCCGAAAAGGAAAAATGGTGATGAGCATGCTTCGTGAATCGCCCTTTATATATATTATTATATTTGTATATTCAGTATTTTCTTATATGTTGATACTATCAGATCCGATAATAAGAAAATTGAACTTTTTTCTTTCGTTACATATAGACTGAGATTTAGTATGATTTACATAATATACTCGGCAACAACACCTATCTAAATTCAAATATATAAAAATATTATTTTATCAGATTTACAGCCCGTGTAGGCGGTGTACGTCTTGCGGATTAGTATGACGCGGAAGAGTTGAACCCATGTGGGTCACAACTACTATGTACCATCATCACCGTTTTAATAATGCAACTGAAAAACAATCATACTATGCAGTGTATATTTTATGTAAGTATATACAGGCTATGAGAAGGCCAAATTGTTGTGATTTGTTTTTATAAATTCAAAAAATTGAAACCACTTTTTAGAGTATTGCCAATAATACGAACTAAAGTTGTCATTACATTATTTTGTTGGAAAATTTATATGATATGTTGTGCACTGAAATAATTTATAATATACGCTCATTTTTCATTCTATTTTGTGATTAAACCTTGATATATATCAAACAGGCCTGGATAGGCCATTCGAGCATTCGAGAAAATCTTGAAGGGCCGCTAAATTATTGGGCTGGTAGGACTCGAATAATCTATGTAAATATAACATTAAATAAGGTAATATCTTATTTCCTATTTCGTCAACAAATGTGATAAAACGTCATTATAATTTATTAATATTAAAATTTGGCTAATATGGGATACTATAGCAAATTGTGGGTCAGTATAAAAATATAAAAATATTTCTTGAAGGGCCGAGACTACTGAATCCGGCTTTGGTATCATATACATATTACACCATATTAATCTAATGAATTTTACATAAATATTACGCTTTGGTAAGATTTGAGCTTAACCCAAAATTATAGATTTTCGTATGATACGATTAGGTATTTATTTTTGTATTCACATTCTATGATGAAATGATTAAACAACGAGCGTCTTTCAAAACTAAGCCCTTCCCTTTAATAATGTATGACGCATTGATGCGCGAGTCATACAATATATTATAAGAAACCTAATAATTGGAGTGTCCGGTTTAAATATTGTGTGCAAGTGTGCAACTATAACCACATTATACAATATGCACTACGGATTCGGTTAGTATAGGATTTATTTAGTTAGTATTGTGCAGTAGTTAATGTGGCTAAGGATAAATTTTTGTTTTTTCCAATAGAATACATGGTAGGCGCCTTTAAATAATGTTCATCTAAAAAATGTATTGTTGTTTGTTACATTTTAACATCAATAATAATTATATATACCAATATAATGTTATAATGGTCGTTCTATATTTTATTTTTGTTTCTGAGGCGCAGACATATATTCTTATCTGCAGTGTTGAATTGGAAGTGACACTAAATTGAGTCCTGAATATTTTATGCGTATTATAAAATATGGATGGATATATTATATAATAAGATATAATATTCAACTTATACTGTTTCAAAATGACAAATAACTTTGTATTGCCAATAAAATTCAATTAAAATTTAAGTACGAAATGTTACTACTTAATATATCCAAACATCTACGTAATAGGTACCTACCAAAATGTCATTATAATGTACACATTATATTATTATAATATTATAAAAATAATAATTATTCTACTATTCGAGTTTAAAATGCATTTATCACTCGCATACACATTAATTTATAATATTTAAATAATAGTCTACTGTAATTACAATTACTTAAAAATAAACTAAGAATTATAAGTATGTTTGAATTATTGTTCTGTATATCGAATAATACAACCACTAAGCAGTGTATATATTTTTTAATAATGTACTTTAATATTTCTTGTTACATTATTAAAAAAAAATCCATTTTTGTTGCATTCTCGTTACGATTATTGCTCGGATTATTGTGTTCATAATATATTCATACATCCTATCTCATAGAGGTGGCCATAATAGAGGGACATATTCGCATATTATAACAATCATTAGATGTTATGACGCCACAATGACGGGTTAAAAATATATATAGAATGGAGGTGAGTACTAGTACAGTGCATGGTATTATATATTATCATATAAAACACGTATGACCGTGCCTGTGGTACACGTAAGAAAATATTTTTGTACAAGTATTCTCGAGTATCCGTTTCATTAAATTTATGTATTACTAAATGACTAATGGTAATGGCTAATAAACAATGACTAACGAGTAATGGGGTAAATATAAATATTATAATTTAGTGATAAAATCTGATTTTATACAACATTACATTCGTATTTGTATTACAAATGATTTAAAAAAAAAATTGAAATAGAATATTTCCCGGTAATAATATTTATGTACGGCCCCGTATAGTTACAAGTGTTCTACTATATTGTAAAATTCGAGTCATCTAGTCTTTATGGTAGATATAATTGTACTAAAATAAAAAATAAAAAGTTTAATTGAGAGCACTTGCAACTAAATTATTTATATTTTATTTCAATATTTAAATCAGTGTGAGTTTTAATGTTATAAATATTTTAATGATACCTATATTATAATATATTAAGCTACGTTCAACTAAATAATGTAATGGAATAATTTTATTTTTCTCTCTCAAAAAGTGTGGTAAAGTTCAATTTATAATACCTACGCAGTTTACTACGTATATTATATAATTGAATTAAATTATTAAAATCGTATTAAACATTTTTGAAATTCCTACATTAATATATTATTATGTATAAGCATACATTAGTTTATTAGGTATTACCATAACAAAACTACTGACAAACCTTTTTGTAATCTTATGTCGATTGTATATATTAAGTGGTATAAATTATTTAAGACATTTACAAAATAAAATTTATAATTTAAAATAATATGTATACGATTTTCATCTAATATGAAAGTATTGACTTGTATAATTTAATATTGAACTTAAGCCTTAAAAATGCACGAGTGATAATTATTGTTAAATATTAATATAAGCGTAATGAAGCGTTTATATTATAATTTGAGACTAAAATATTAAAAACGAAGTATACTGCCATTGAAAAAGTTCTTCTATAAATGTTGGTAATAGATGATCATTGAGACAAAACATGATAATTATACTCAAGATCCACGGTAAAGTAGCAGCATGCATTTCCAATACAGTTCACAAATACAGTAAATTGAAGGTTGTAAAATGTTTTCTAAGGTAGTAAGAAATGTAATGACATTTTAACAATAACATTATTTAAGTAAAAAAATTATTTATAATGAATATTAGGTAAAACTTTTTTTTTTTAATTTCAGAAAATGTATTGATAAAATCTTAATAATATGTAAGTAATCTTAATATTTATATAATATTTTATGCAATTAATATATAAATCAAATCGCTGTAGGTAATACACCAAACAAATTAATTAATTACATTAAATAAGAAATAAATAATTGAAAGATTAAGTAGTTCAAATTTAAATTAGTTAACAAAAATTACTTAGAAACCATGTTTAGGCCATAAAAATAAAACTTATTTAATTTTAGAAAATGATGAAAAAAATAGTTTTTAATATTATAATAATAGTAAAAATGAATACAGTGGAGAAGAGAGTCTTTACGTTTAAATATATGATTGGGATTTTTTACGCAGTTTTTAAAAAAGCACAAAATTACAAAAAGATAATTTTAAATTTAAATTTGTTAACTGTATATTTAAGTTATATTTTTATTAAGTTGATAAGGGTTAGTAATAAACAGTTTGTACATATTTTTAGAAAAGATAATTATTGGCATAATGTACCTACTGAGTTAATATTCAATTTATAGTAGGTAGTCATATATGTTTATTAAATATGTATTATATTTTGTTTTATTATAAATTTAATTAAAATTGTATTTTAGTGATTCGAAGAGATACAATTTTGTATGTACCTATAATATATAACATGTGGCAGATATTTCTTGCATATGTTAATATAGCCAGGATATATAAGATCTTATCTAATCTTTTTATTTGGTTATAAAAGATTTATATTGGACTTATTTATACTTTGATCAAGTATTGACTTTAAGTTAATTAATATAAATCAAACTGTCAAACACTTAAAAAGATTATTTTCTCAAAAACAGTTCATAATTTAATTTGATGTGGATTTCTGAGAAAGTTCTCTTTTATGACTTTATCAAATCACCACAACATTCATTTGATCAATAAAGATTTTTCCGAAACTGTTTACAATATGTTATTCAATTTGTCAAATATACACAAACATTGCTAAATTAACATTTTAAAAAAAAATAGTCATTTCATAATTTGTTTTCAATTTTTAATAAAAGTATCTATTTTAAGAAATAATCCATTATACTGAAATTAGTAAATATAAAATTAGTTATACAATTGAAAATTAAGTAAAAACTTATTCCTCTGAAATCTTATAATATTATTATTATTAAAACTTTTTTTTTTTTGAAAATATTCGATGTAAATGTATATATGGGAATGTAAGTAATTTCTTTTTTTTGGCATGAAGAAAATAAAAATTTCAAAATATAGGTAGGTACCTCCCCATAAATTGGCTATATCTTATCCAGTATTTTATTAATATTTGGTTATAATAATAATATAATTATTACTGCTTTAATTTATCAATATGAAATAAAAAAAAATATTTATCAATCTGTTGAATTTTTAATTTTAACGTTTTTATCACATATAGATATTAAAATATTGCCTTGTGTTACGCCCTACAAGAGGTAACCAAATAATATGAAAAATATGAATGATGAATTTTAAAAAAAGACCTGTTTCTATCAAATAGTAATAATGTTTCTAACTTCTGAAATTTCAAGAATAATACTATAAAAAATATAATATGATTGCCAACGTTAAATGTATAGCTATAATATACGGCTGTCTCTAAATACATATTATGCAATAATATACGACATAAACTAAACCGTATTCGAGAATATTCGGAAACAAAACCCCATAATGGGCATAATAGAAATGAAATTGTATTTAATGAATGAGACGCATAAAGTCCATATTTTTGACAAGAAGTACCTAGGTTTAAATAATTGCTTGTTCTTTTTTATTTAAATTGATGGCAAATGGTTGAAAAGAGTAAATCATCCGCACGGCGCGCGCGCTCTGTCATCCTCAACCCGCGTGCACACGACGACCGAATTTTACAGTATATTACATTTTATTATATTATTCATACATCATCAGCGTAATTATTACAACGTCCCCGCCAAAAACTTCTACCTTGCCTCTCTACCGGGAAAACTATTGACGAGAAAAAAAAACCCGCGATGTAGACAACGTCGTCCACAGCTGCCGGATTTTCAAGATCAGTGGTTGTAGATAGGCAATCGTAACAGCGGATTAACGCGGCAAACGGAATATTATTGTAATATTTATAATAATATAGCAAAACAAAAAATATTACCATTGATTACAAATACTAGTATTTCATTTATTTTATATTTAATTCATAATCAATGATATTATTATGTTGGGCAGGCGAATGAGTTTTGCGCTGTTTATAATAATATGATGACCGTCGATATGAGGAGTATACGATATAAACGGGCCCAGATTATGAGCCGGCAGGCTATTGAAAAAATCTCGATGGGCCGCTCAAAATATGGCACGGTTATAAGTGGTTGATCGTAATTTTATTTTTATATGATTATAAGGGATTAGTGCAAACATAAGTAGAAAATATAATTGAATCGAATTAAATTAAACCGTATAGTAACTGTATAATATAATAGCTGTAATCAAACGTTAGAAATCCTACAACTCGGTGGCCGATACCTTTCCTACCGGGCACTTTATTTTATTATATAAACCTATTTAAACATAACTGCAGTGTCTAAATAGGTAGGTAAAAACGAAAATTGAATCGTGTCGAATGTTTAGAGAAAAAAATATTATATTGGTAAACTTTGAAAATTAGCGGTCAGTCTTAAAATGTACATGCTACTATCGGAGCCACTATTGTAACATATTTGATGTGTACACTTTTCGACTTATCCCACGTGTTAAGTATATACTGTAATATTAGGTATAGATACCGACTTTATACCTAAACACAAACGTTCCACCGTGGCAGCGTTTGCGTAATTATAATTTTTCGAACAATCGAATTTAATTTATCATCGTAAACTTGACCGACTTTTGTATATACAGTATAGGTATCTACTATATTATATAAAATACTCGATTTATATTATTATATAAAATACACGACTAATGTTGGTCGTGTGTCGACATTTCTCGAAAACGATATTATTTATTATTATTGTAGGTAAATTGCAAACTTATCGTGGGTAGGTACCTACAGGTAATATAATATAAAGGATATTACTTTATAATTATTGTTAGGTATGTACCTACTAAACGTCGATTTTATATACTTATAACAGGGAACAGGCAACTTTAGACGAACTTTAGAAAACCTGTACCTACCCAAACAAAAGCAAATTATAAAATATGAAATTGATAAAAATTGAAACCAAAAAAAACAAAAAAAAAAACGCGGTACCTATGGGTATAAAAATATTTTGATCTAGGAAACAGGTATAGACATTGTGCGTTAAAATCACGTTACATCGTAGTGCAAAATTCGATTGAGTCAGATATATAAATTCATACACAAATTGTTTTTGCGTGTATATAGTAGATAATTAATAGAACGATTATAATTGGATTATGGATGACTAAAAAATTGTAATTATACACCCCATAATATAACTGTATTAACGTAAAAGGTTTATATTTTGTACTCACTATGATAATATATTGTCCCGCGAAGGTAGGTATGTGCGTCTCTTACACGGTACCCGGCGCGCTTAACTGTTTAACGGGGCTTTTCGAAAAGTTCGTAATAATGTTTTTTTGTGCGCCGTTTAATCTTGTCGTCTTCGAAAATGTTTCTTTCGTCGCACGGTCAAACCTATGCGTCATATATAGGCACGATCGGCGGATAAGAAAACCCGTAAAACGTAGAACAAATTAAATGTTTACTCGACACGTATTTGGAGAACTTTTTTTTTTCATATAATAAAGTATATCGTCAGGCGGCACTCGATCGCAGAAACCGTTTGAACGCGCGAAATCGTTATTTTTTTGTTGTTTGTTTTTGCGTGTCACGCGGGTACTTGGCGGACTCGGCCGTCAAAATTTCGATAAAATTCCGAAAGATAATGAACCGACGACGAGACGCAAAAACAAGTACACAGTCGACGACGACGGCGAAAAATAATAATAATAACAACAACAGCAACGAAAAATAATAACGGCGTGATATTGTTTTACTATAATAATATGCTGTATACTATATTCAAATAATAATAACAATAATAATAATATCGTGTTTGCGATTTATTGTACGATTTTAATATTATTATCACACAGGTATAATATTATTATAATCACACGGAGGTGTTTTATAACCACGGGTAAACACACGCCAAGAGCGGTATAAAAAGCGCGCGCGGCGACCAGACGACGACGACGACGACGACGGTTGTACGACAACGACGGCGACGGTGACACGGCCAAGAGCAAGTCGGCGCACGGCGCGCGCAGTGACGGCGACGTGACGGCAATGTGTTCGGTCAGCCGATTGAGAGGGAAAAAAGTAAAATAGAAAAAGACAAAATATTACGCCGCCGCGGCCGACTGTGAAAACCACCCCCCCAAAATCCGTTCGCGTCTCTCTCGCGGGCGGCGGCGGCGGCGGCTGGCCTACCTTGGAACGCGCATTATAATAATACAAATAATATAATAATATTACGCACGCGCACGCACGAGATTCACAATTTATTATTATTATTATTATAATTGTGTGTGGTGTGCACGCGCGAGTGTTCAACGAGTTTATAATATATGTAAACAAATTATTATTATATCATTATTATTACAATGTAGTGACGCGGCGGCGGAGGAGCAGATTAAACCAAAATCGTATTTCAATTGTATATTATTATTATTATTATTATAGTATAATGCCTTGGTATGTAATATTATAATTGTACACATCGTGATTCACCGATCACGATCGCCCCTTTTCTTTTTCTTCTTCAATAATGCAGATACGCAAAATTTGATTTTTGGAATTTTTAAATATACTTTAGTACCATATTTTAAAATTTTCGATATTTTTTCGTTTATTACCATTAATGAGTATCCTACGGAGACGATAATTCTGATTTCCAAATTGAAACACTACTTTTCTATTGTACATTATCAACCGGATATTTTTTGTGAAAATGTTGACACAAAACTCAAATGAGTAGTTTTCGTATAAAAATTCCAATGGGTTTGAAAGATGTGTACATTTTAGTAATAAATATTAAAATATTAACATTAATTATAATTTTTAAAAATGGTCAAAGTGTATTAAATAAGTGTTGGCAATTTATAAGTTATAACTGTTTTGATCGAAAACAGGTGGTTGAAGTGTTTCTATATTTACATCGTGTAAACGATTCTTTTTTTTTAAACAGCGTCAACGGTTTTTAGATTTTTTTTGCGGGGTATACTCGTATTGAATACCTACAATTTTATTCAGGTATAGCATGCTATGGTCAGAGACATTCGGCGAAATTTACCAATGTCGTTACTCGTTAGCTCGTACGTGCCATTAAAGAATTAGATTAATATTAAACATTCCAGTCTCGTGGATACAAGTCTCAAAGGGAAGAAAAATAAATTTTACTTCTGTACTTTCGAATTGTATCTATACCTTGAAAAAATATTTCAAGGGACAAGGCAAAAATCGAGTTATCCAGGTTTTTGAGTTTTCGAGACTCGACTGTATATAGAACAGCATAAATTACAATTCATCTTTTCATCGCTGAAACAATCATCGTATTTACATATTATGGAATTATATTTTAATATATTAGGTGGGTTGTGGTCGTTTGATAATAACGTATTGTCAATTACGAACAGTGGGAACGTTTTTATTAAGTTTAAGAAAAAAAAAATCTTGTATAAAATTAAATTTTGATTTTAAAATGTCGACGTCTACAAATTATACATAGGCACGACTATACAATAAGTAATACTTTGTTATTATTATGAATCTGTAGTATCTATATAACGGCGTATTATAAAAAATAATTTGAATTTTCCGCAAACATTTTTCTTTTATTGAAATATTTATCAAGTTTACTATTAGATGTAGTATCTATGTAAGTATAGGTACTATTGTTTATTTGTATATATGTGCCCAAAACCCCTAAAGCTCTGAATCAATATATTATTTTGTTCTTGGGAGGCAAGGACTGTTAAATGTTTCTTTCTCTTTCTCTTTCTCTGTCACTAATTTTGAATTTACAGCAGTAAATAAACGTTAAGTAATTTGTACCACTGCCGGTTCGTATGCACGATTACCTACGCAAACTGCAAGCAATAGTGTTTGAGTTACTTTAAACTACTTAATCTAAAGTTTTCCATTACTTTTAACCTAGAATTAGAAAAATAAAATTGTAGTCGAGAGTTTGTTAGCAACAGTTATGCTTCCTTAAAAAGAACATATCTACTATACTATACATAGTTCATTGTTTTCCAATCTAAGAGGGACGTTAATAATTTTCTGGAGAGGGGAGGCGTGAGATTTAATTTAATTAAATCAGTTACAAGGTAAAATCTATGAGGTTGGCTTAATATATAATTCGTGCCAATATTAAAATATTTTTAATAGAGAGGGATGAGTTTTTACAAATCTATTAAGAATTTTTATAATAAAAAAGGTTGGGAACCTCTGCTATAGTTCAATACATATACCTATTATGTGCTGTATGCATAATATATTTTTTTTGGCTCAAGTGTTGAGTGATCACTGTAGAAGTGCTAGACCAAGGTCATTACTGTTTTGGAACTATACTTATTGGTATGCTAAAAACGGTTTTCTCGCAAACAATACGTGTTCCTTTAGAAATAAAGTAAGAAAGGATTAAAATCCTGAAACATTACAAATTATAATATTATTATTTATTACTATGGAGCTCGGATTTGTATGCATTTGCATATTTTTACTGGTCCATCATATGCTAAGTAATTACAAAATATGAATCACGAAATTGTGATTAAAAATGTGAATTATTATAGAGCATATTTCTGCATATTATTTTAACATTTAACAGTTTTTAGATCATATATTTTTGTTTTTTTATGACATATTATTGTAATATTTTGTAATTTAATTAAAAACTTACTACGTACGATTTCATGAAATAAATATAACAATTTCAATAAAGTCTGTATATTTTAGTAGAAGCAAAAAAGAACAATTCTCTAGTTTACCTATACACAGTTTGAAATCTGTAGTTTATTCTAAAAGTGCTCGTGCCAATGTTGTACACTGCAATACGTTGTGTACCGATTTCGATCTGAGAGAAGTTTGGTGTTGATTTCACATTAAGCGATAGATACCTATATTTAAAATAATAATTATTTATTGATATGGCAAAACTCATAATGGTAGTTAAAAACAACGACACCAGTTGATTTTAAAATAAGTGCAGTAGTGTCTTGTGTTTATAAATTATAACACAACAAATCAAAAAATAATTAACAATAATTCACTTTATGAAATATAAAATATGTTGACATCATTATAAGTCGTTACAAAATGACTTAAAGTAATTTCAAAATTACATTTTTTTGTGTTGTTATTATTTTTTAAGTTTTTACTATTTTTTAAATGACAATATACCTACATTTTGAATTTCTTATTCCAAAGAAAAATATTTTTCTGTTAACATTAGTCTAATCAATTAATACCTAACCAAATTATTATTTTGTTTTTTCATTTTACTTTAATTTGTATATTATTTTTTTTTTTTAATTTTAACTGTAAAATAAATGAATAAATGTACAGACATCACTAAATATAAGTTGTTTTATAATAGAAAGTTTAAAATAAAAAAATAATTTATTATTTATTATTTTTTTTTTATAGTTTTAACAAGCGTAATTTTTAGAAATTTTCAGTGCATAAAAATATGTTTTTAAGAGTATAAAAATAACAATCATAATAATTATAACTAGGATTTTTTAATATATACTAATCTTAATTATAATTATTACTATTACGTTTTGTTCTGTGTTATCAATCATTTAGTTTTTAGTATTGTTTGTCTATATTACCAGATATATTAAATCGTTCAGAAGTGAAACTGAAATCCTCACCGAGATTCCTGATTAATTTGGTAGAAATTACATATGCTCTTACTGAGAGGGTTTGAAGAAATTTGTTACTTATCAAAAACATGTGAAGATGAACGGCGAAGAAAATCTGAAAAATCGTTTATTTCCTGCAGTTAAGTTTATTATAGGTTTATGTTATAATATTTTTTTTTTCATTTTTTGTTTGTTTCTTACATAGAAAATCTTAATTTTTGAATACCCTCATATTTATACAATATTTTTAGTCTTAAATTAAATTAGATAATTGTTTTTTTATTCATAAATATAAGTATCATATTATATATAACATAAATGTATATACAAACAAATATTGAAGTACGAAAACTATAGATAAATTATATTTTAGGAACACATATTATACAACTCGTAAGATATTATAGGTTTTTGCAAATTGTTTTTATCATACAGTCGGTGTCGCGGTGTTATTTACATAAATACAATTTTTTTTTTGTTTTTTTTGGGGGGGGAGGGGGGAGGCTGCTAAGGCAGTCTTTAGCATACCAAAAAAATCCGAGCTATAATTTTTAATTTTTAGATCGATAGGTATTCAATGTTCATACTTAATAAAAGGTATTGTTTTTTTCGTTTATTCAAATTCATTATTTTAGCATAATTTATCTGTATTTTGATATACCTATTTTATTCAAGATAATTATTGTAAAATGGTTTGATAATAATAACAATTACCTCAGTTAATATTATCAATGATATTATGTTTATTAAATATCATTCAAAAAGAGGCTTCCTTTGTATAAATTAGGGCTTGCATTTAAAATCAAAATTTCATTTTACGTTATTTAAAATCTAAACGTTATACAACTATTGCGTTTATTGTTTATCGTTTATTGTTAAAAATCATAAGTAATGTGGGGAATGGCCCGAATACGGAATATAATAAATTCTTTGGTTGATCACTAAGATTGATTGCTAAATTACGTTGAAAAAATATTTCTACAAAACTAATATTATAACTTTTAAGTAAATGGATTTTATAATATTTTGTTTTGCGATATTTTTTGTTTAACGATATTCTATAAGTTATGTTTTCCGTTATGTTTTGTTTAATGATATACTATAAATTTTGTTAATTGTTATGTTATATTTTGTGGTACTTAATCATTTTTGTTTACTGTTTTCTGTTTTAATTACATTTACAAGTTTCAATCGTTTTTTTGTCATATATAATATTATAACCATAACATTACTTCAACGTTTGCAAGTCCTGGTATAAACTACTTAAAATTTCTTTCATATATTCATATATGATAACTTCAGTAAGTTCTGGGACTCGTGATTGCAGTCTTTCAAACATAAGGCAAATCAAAAATTGGTTAAGAACAACAGCTCAATAATCAGTTCAATAACTGATTTATCTATTTCAAATATTAAACTATAGATTTTTAAATGTACTACGTGTATGTATTAAATATGTGTATGTCTATATATGTATTTAAATTACGATTTATAAACTAATGTAAACTTAAAATTAGTTTGTGTTTTATATAAAATAAGAAAAATAATTAATGTAGACATATAGTACATATTAAAACCTACATAATGTGTTTGTTATTACTATTTGTTGTTATTTAATTATATATTGTATCATACTTTAAATATTATTATTAGTTTTAATAGTATTAAATGTACTTGTAATATAAAGAAAAATATATCAAAAAAAAAAAAAAAAAATACCTACCTACCTACTTGTATAAAAATAAAAAAAAGTTCTAAATTTCTTGTTTAACTTAAAGACTTTTAAATTAACATAGAATGGGTATTATATATAGTCAAGGGGTCAACAAGTCAATCATGACTCCCTTTCATTTTTTCTTGAATTTTTTTTTTAACAAACAAATAAAATATTTTTTTTGTACATTTTTTTATCTTTATTATATTAATCTTGAATATATTAAATTGATTAATAACAATTAATAAAGACAATAATAAATAACTATGAAAAACGAAATAATACACTGAGATCGAGTAGGTATACGCATTGTACATAATCTAATGGATGCATATCCATTATTATTAATTCCTATTCACAGCCTTTATCGCGTTTGTATAAATTAATAAATCGAATCGATCCGTTTTATATAATTCTGATACTGTTATATACTATTATTAAAGGTATTGTGTTTCAAGTTAAAACACATTAAAGTCTTCCGTTCAGTTCTACAATCAGTATTGTTGTTTGTTGTTTGATTTGATTTTGTGAGATAATCAATTCAAATGCAATCACAAACATCTCATTGAATAATTATAAATAAACGTATCTTATCAAATAATAATAAGTTAAAACTAATAATTTATTAATTTGTAATATCAAATATATTAAAATACGCGATATGGAAAATTGTGAAATGAAATGGTGTTATTACTTATTAATACTCTAAATAAAAGAAATAAAATAATTGTGACACGCATATAATATATAAAATATATTTTTGTTTATTCATAACTTTTTTTTTTAGGTCAATCGAAACAACCTAGAAAAACTTGGAGGTCGATCACAAATCTATTTAAGTTGTTCACCCCTGTTATAGTCGGATGTTAACAATTTTGACACCCCCCGAAATTTAGGTCGAGTATTGTATAGTTCTATAATATTAAAACAGGTGCGTATTAGGAGTCTGGAATACAATATATATACATATATAAATATTTACAAGGATATTACAATATATTATATTTAATCATCGTTGTCCGATACATTGGTAAAAAAATTGGTATAATATTTGTGCGTACGTGTGTACGGCCATGTAATAGATGCCTACATAATAATATATAAATACATAATATCGTCATCGTTTTATTTTAATATAATATTATGTATAGGTACTGCCGTAGTATAAAAAAGACACAGATCGCGCATATAATATAAATTAGCTATGTACATATAATTTATACATAGTGGGCGATTCACCAAGCTGCATGTTTACCTCCATTTTTTTTTTTTTTTAAATGTATTCATTTAAATTCTAATTTTATTGGAACACTAAGGTACATTTAAATCTCATATTTTATTTTTATACCATTTAAGGAGTAGACCTTTGGCGGGTTAAATAACATATTTTTTTTCAATCAACAATCACTCCTATTGCCTAAAAATTATTATTCAGATGACAGTTTTAAAAATGTAAATGTGTCTAAATCGAAATTCGAGTGAGTAGTTTTTGAATTACCCACATATATTTTAAGATTTAACCTTGTGTACTAGTACCTATATAATTACAATAGTTCATTTAATTATGTTAATTATGTATGCAATATGCAAATACAGGTTGATGTAAATTGAATTAAACTAGGCCCTTTATATTTTGTAAACTCAATAGAACCATTTTATGGAAAACTAATTTTGGATTTGAAAGAGACGTTTGATTTTAATCAGAAAAGTATATCATATTTTAAACGATAGAAAAACAATATATAATCGATTAGCTTAAGTATTTTTTTTATTAAAAAGAATAACGCATTATTTACTTTAATCTCAGTGCTTTGTAATCTGTATAGAAAATTCATTACAGTTTCAACCATGAA
This sequence comes from Pentalonia nigronervosa, assembly GCA_014851325.1. Classification (NCBI taxonomy): domain Eukaryota; kingdom Metazoa; phylum Arthropoda; class Insecta; order Hemiptera; family Aphididae; genus Pentalonia; species Pentalonia nigronervosa. The sequence goes on along the minus strand of JACXSJ010000109.1, from coordinate 95,592 downwards.
ACAAAATTGTAATGGAAATTATTTTTGATATGTAGTTTTTAAGCACGTTACCGTTTCGAGTAGATATCGAAAACAATAAAAAATAATATATATTAATTGGAAAAAAATAACAATATTATAGCTACTTACATATCTATAATGAGTATTGGGTACATATATATATATATATATATATATATATATATATATATATATATATATATATATATATATATATATATATTATTTTAGATTATAACACGTCATAATTCAATTTTCAATATTTTGGACAACATATTTACTTGCACTAAACCTATTTTATTAAGTTAGACTTTTCTCAAAATATATTTATTTTTGACATCTTGTTCAACCAACACGCTACGATAGTCTTATCGAAAAATTATATTGAGTAATCCTAGTGCGTGCTATTTGGTTCGCAGCCAAAACTTTTAAGAGACAGAATCGATGACGATAGTACAATATGTATACGTGGTAAGCAGGGGAAATCTTTTAATTTTAAACTTTAACTATGATTATAACAGAGTACGACTACAACTTATTTAGGTCAATAAGTGATGTAAGTAGTGAACTAATACACAAAATAGTACCATAATCAAAAAGTAGTTACACGTGTTTTTGGCTTTTAAAATGTTCAAAAATATTGTTCTTAAAAAAAAGAATACTATAAAAAATTAGTCCAATCATTCAAACTTTAATTTAAACAAAATTTAATCTGACATTGTAGTACGTTATTATATTGTTTCGAATTCTATACGTTTTATTACATTTGATAACTTATCTTTTTCACGGTAATTAAGAACTTTTTTTTGCTACTTTTGGCTCTTACATATTTTTCATTATATTATGAGAATCGTGACTCTCTTAGCACTGACCACCCTTAGTATATAATCTGTGGCGTACCTAGGGGGGAAGTGGCTAAGAGGCTTCAGCCCCTCGCCCCATTGCTCGTGTTATGGTATAAATCTTATATAATAAAAGGCCAAGTGCAAACTATGATATTTCTGAAAATGGGTTTGAAGACAAATGTTGCATATTATCAATTATGGTAGAGATTATCATAATAACTGCTGATAACTATCTAATATAAGGTACCAGTGTAATACTATTTGATTAGTGTGAACGTAGTAAATAGTAATTGAATATTATGATACGACTGTTATCTAGAGCGTACCCATATTATGGCCATGTGATACAATAATCAAATCATTTTCCAAAAAGGTACCCTGAAAAATACAATTAAATGACTAGAACAAGTAATAAAATATCAAAAACAAATGTATTCTGAAATTATAAAAAAAAAAATATATAATTTGTCATATCTAATTTGTATTGTAAAACATAACCTACCATCACAGACGTCTATAATATATGTATGAGTTTTAAAATGTACGCAATCATAAAATGTTACAATTACTATGAGACTTTTTATTGAAACATTCTATATCAAATTATTATTTACTTTGCTTAGTTCTCCTCCATCGAAAAATCCCGGGTACCTACTGTACTTACTGTGAGGTACATACGAGTATTATCTTAATAAGTTATAATCTTATAAAACACTAACAATAACAATTTTAACCGATAGATATTATAATATTATTAGCATATTAGGAATCATTGATATTGGTTCCTAATTTATCTAACAGGAAGTAAATTAATATTCAGTAGTAACTATTATGACAAGGTATTGTAAATGTAAACGAGATATCTACTGTGCCCATATTTGCATTTTGCCAAGACACCCAAGAAGGGAATACCATATAAAAGAGAGCTGTCAAGAGCATTATTTTTAGATAACATATGTATATTGTTACCGAGTTCTAAACACTTTCATGTCAAAATTACAGTTTAATTAACGATTGTATGACATAAAGAGTTTTTATAATTACGTTAAAATTTGAAATTTGTGTTTTAAATAAATATATTTATTCTAACAACTATATGATAGTAGAAATATACACTACTATTTTTAACACCTCACATCTTTCCATAATTTGATGGAAGATTGTTGAACAATCAGGCATGTATTACTAAATTCATTATTTTAATATTTTATTGTAGTAAGACTATAACTTACATATTTTATGATCATAGCAGTATACTGTATAGCACGGTTCAAAACTTCAAAGTTTTTCCAATTAGAGGATAAGAAAATATTTTTTTCCATATAAACTTTAAACTTTTATTGTTAAATTCATCGTGAGAATATTAATTTAAAGCTAAACATACTAAATATTGACATCATTTAACTAACTAAAGTTCACCTTTGATTGTAACTGGGTAGGTATTATTTAATAAACTATATTGGACACAAAAAAACTTAGGTAAATATTTTTAATCAGGCAAAGTAGATATACCTAAAAACCTGCAATGACAAGGCCTTCGCCCGTCCTGATTTTTATTTGAAAATGTAGTACTTTTTTTTTAACTTATTACGAAAAAACGAAATTGATTAATTTGATAACATCAATTGGCGATCTAATGAAGTTTAACACGACAAAAATAAATTATAAGTTATGTCATATTTATTGGTCAGATTATAATATGAAGGTGTATATTAAATGTATTATACTTATAAGTTATAAGTTAAAAATACTATTTAAAAACAAAAAACAGTATATCTATTTTATTTGTAAATATTTTCAGTATCGAATTCAATATATATATTGTGGTTTCTTGGTGTAGTGTTCGAAGTAATAATATTATTATTATTTGTTTATTAACAAACATTATACATTTTAGTTATCTCGAAATTTGAAGTAGAATTTTAATAAATAAGTATAGATAGAAATATATCATAATCAATATAATTTTAATTTACATTTTAGCTTAACAAATGGTCATGTGTACCTACTATAAAATATACATTGAAATAGTATTGAGTAATTAATAATAATTATAACTATTTTAAGTAGGTATTAAAATCATACAAGTTTGGTGAAAATGTAGATGGTGTGTTGGTTGTTAGAATAATTAAGAATAAGTTAAGACATAAAAGTATAAGAAAATTTAACTTTGATGTCTGTGGGCTAACACCAGACCGTTAAATAGGAACACTATTGATTCCCGAAAAATTTGTGAGTCCCAGTGGCATAATTTGGACATAATGAAAGAGGTTGCAAAAATAACTCAGGTATGCACTGAGCCGTGGGGGCTTTGCCTCCATACCCCCAACATTATGAGAACAAATAATATTTTAATCAAATCATATTCTTATGTTCTAAAACATATTAAATAAAATATATAATTTTTAATATATATTACAAAATAAATCAAAAATATGTATGTAATTCTTCTTTAATGGGTGCATATAATTAAAAACTATAAATTTTAAGATTTTATTACTAAAATAGCTACTGTTATTTACTGCTGTTGCAAACAATATAATAGGAGTCAGGAGACGAATTGAAAACACTTCCATAACATACTATCCAAATTGGCGACACAATGTTCGTGTTTGTGGAAGCTCTATTTCGTCATCAGCACTGTTACTTTTGAATTTCAATACCAAACCTTGACAATAATATTATTCTAAACATCGCAATATTTTATACGCCTTCCTGAACACGAGTCAACCATTGAGTTTTATTCTGCTCACCTGCTCACCTTTTTCGAAAACGTTTCCCCAGCACTCCCTTCGCCAAATTTTAATCAAATAAAGATTACATTGATACGTTATTACGCACTTTTTTATTGTACACCAAAGTTACAAAAAAAAGTACGCATTACTGTAACAATGAAAATTATATTTGAACACAATGTGGCAAAAGTTGAATAAAATAGAAAATACGGGCTTTATTACGTGTTTGATGAACTGAAAATTTTTTTTGTTTGTGCAAAAAAAAAAAAATACATAATATTTTAAAGGTTATTGTTATTGAAATTCGAAAGTGGTAGTGATGGTGAAACAGAGTGTGAATAAGTAATAAACATCAAAGGGTTTCCGTTTGTTCTTATTTTCAACAACTTTTCTTTGCTTGGTTCAATCAAGTTTGCTCGGTGTAAACAGATATGAATAAATATTTAAAATACTATACACATTTTCATTGTCAGAAATTAAAACTATAATCATTATTATGACAGGCGTGTTTTTGTATCAGGCCACTCTGCCAATAGTCAAATCTAAAAATTTAAATTGACTCAAAACTAATTTTCAGATTTCTTTTTTTAAGATTATGTCTTTGACAAATCAACAATATAATATATCATATTATACACCCACTTTGCGTACAACAACTAACGAGATATTTTTAATTTACTATTTTGATTCGCGTTTTGTTAAGTGTAACTAAAACAAACTATTGTTTCAATGAAGTACAATTTATAATCGTAAACATTTGTGGTGCCTAATCAACTTAAAAAGTTAATTTTTTTTTTAAACTTTCTAAGCAACCAGTTGATTTTATAATTAGTTCAATAAGTAATAACTTAACAAGAAGTTATATCATTGTAACAACTTAGCTTTTTCCGCTCTCTTGTGCAGTAAAAATCGAGTAGGACGTATAATATATTATTGATTCCTATTTACAATATCTACATACCGATTTTTCAGCTATTGATTTCACTGAGTCTTGAATTTTTTTTAAATATGCAAAAAAATTTAAATTATAACGATAAAAAGTAGCAAAAAACGTTTATTTTTTATTACTCACAATTATCTATGTAAAAAAAAAAAAAGTTAATTGTTTCCCCAACGGAATCAATATAAACAATTTTCGAAAACAGGTAGTTCTGTCGGAATCAATAAATCTCCATCGAGTGTGTCACTAGTGATAGATGTATTAAATTCGAATTCAATGACATAATATTGTGCGACCCAGATGGTAAAAAAAATTTAATTTACTTCGTTTTGAGTTGAGTTAATATTTTTCACTGTAAAACTAGTTTTAAACTTTTCGAGTTGAATTTATTATTATTGTTGGGTAATTACATCAACTATTATAGTATAATTCTTGGCGTTGTATTAACTAGCTCGTGTTAATTTTTTTCATTAACTTGTCCACCTTTGTTTATAATATACATGCCATTATAATACCCGTGTACAACAGCTGTATACATAATACATAGGTAGGTACATTTTGGCGATTTCCGAGCGTGTTTCAACCGCGCGCGAGTGGTAATTATTATATATATCTACCCGAGTCGTTAGAATAATGTCACAACCGAATAAAATAACCATACACTATACATTATAATGTCAGTATTATGGTGTCTTTCACAGTTTCACATTATTCAACGGGTGCGTAGCGTAGGCCGCAGTAATTGCAATAATTATGTTTTATCGTCAAGCAGCATCCCGCGTACTATAATATATTTACACGTATAATAGTACTATTAGTAGTTGGGATTTTTCACAGATAGTATTATACGTTATGGATCAAATCACGAATTCCGGAAAAAAAAAAAAGAAAAACATTTTTAACATCACTATAAGTAGCTAGCACACTATATATTATAATATAAGGCATCTGCTGCAGAGTCCGCTGCCACATCCATAAATACGCACTTGCTATGCAGGTTAGGTCAGTTTCAAAACCGTTTGAATTATGAGCCGCGGGTGTTTGGAACAATGCGCAAAGTTTAGATTTCGTTATTCGTATATATAGATACGATAATAAATATTATATAATATGTGAATTCAGAGGGTCGTCATTCCGTGATTTTGAAGAGCAGTTGACCGTCAATTTTATAGGATAGGTACATATAATATTAAGATATTGTTACGTAAACTTAATATCAATTACTAGGCGTGACTGTAGAGTAATTAACATTTCAGTTATAAAATATTAAAAATCAAGAGATACATTTTTTCTGTACATGTCAGGGCTTCCAAACATTATATGTGACAAAAAAACGATTGCAATTTGTAAACGTAATTAAAACTGAAAACGTTAAACAAAAATAATTACATTTCACAAAATAAAACATAATGATTAATAAAATGTATAATATATCATTAAACAAAGTATAACGCAAAATGTAATTTATTAAATATCATTAAACAAAAAATAACGCTTAACGAAATAATTTAAAATCCATTTACTTAAAAGTTATAATATTGGTTTTGTAAAAATATTTATTCCACATGATTTAGCAATCGACCTCAGCGATCAATTTAAGAATTTATTATATATCGTATCCGGGCCATTCTCCGTAATTAGATATTATTTTTAACGATGAACGATAAACAATAAACGCAAAAGTTGTATAAAGTTTTAATTCTAAATAACGATAAACGCAAAAATTCTATAACATTTAAACTTTAACTAACGTAAAACAAAATTTTGATTTAAAATGCAAGCCTTGGTGCATGTCGTATATTATACCACATGAATAGTGAGCACTGCGTTAAATTAGAGAGGTAATTAAAAAGGTAGGTTATTGAAAAAAATTAATCACTTGATAAAACGTTTTACTTTGGTACTGTATGTGGTGTGAAGGGATTGGTAGAACTTTAAATTTCAAACTTAGGTTTTGTTGTTCAAACTTTGATGTTTTTTTACTTGCATTTTTTTCGAAATGTTCGTACATTTTTTACTTCTAAACTTTAATCAAATAATGACACGATAATAAAATCACGAAAACAAAAAAAGATCATATGGGAAATAAAAATAATATTGTAGGGTACGACAATTTATATTTTATAAACTATAGATTATAATAGTATCGATGTCGATTTGATTTTTGTCGAATTGTTCAAAATGTTCGAGTTTGGACTATTTAATTTCTAGTATCAATTTTCAGCGAACTTCGGACTGATCAAATTTATCAAAGTTCAGGATATTTGAGAGTTCGATAAGTTAGAGAATTCATCCCTTGAGATATGTACAGGTGTAAATATAAAGTTTAAATTAACGTATTGGTGTCAGGTTTTCTTCAAAACGTTTTTTATACAACGTTACAATGGAAAAACATAAAGAAAATTAAACGAAAAAATTTGATACAATTAATCAAATGTATCAAAAAACAAAATGTAAGATTAATAATAAATAATAAACGTATAATAACAATTAAAAATAACGTTTATACTTTTTTTTATGCGAACCTATCTGTGATATTTATGTTGACATTAAAATGAAAATTTAAATTTAATTAAATAATTTTACCTTATACATAAATGAATAGTTAAAGTAATAAATACTTCTTGATTTATTTTTGTATAGCATGATTGAGGTTTTAAATACTTAAATTAATATATGCCTGCATTTATAAACTAAAAATATCTAAAATGATTGAAAACAGACAATAGACCAACAAGTTCTTACATCTGAGTGTGGTTAATTATGTCAGAAACAAATATTTAGTTTAAATTTAAAAAAATATTTTACAATTTTGTTTTTATTTTTATGTTAATTAACGTTAAACTTGAAACGAATAATCAAAAAAAAAACATTTTATTGTTTAGTACTTAATGTTAAACAAAAAAAATCAAATCACGTATGAAAATACATTTAAAGTTTATCATTTAAATTGTATAATTTTTAAATAGGAACCTACCCGAGATCCTAAAATCTATATATATATTTTAATTTAAGTCCTATCTAATGGGTGTACCTATATTTTTAATATTTGCTAGTATCTATTATAATAGTTATTATATGATAACAGTAGACATAAGTCAAGAGGAGCACGAGTGCTGCCGGCGTTTAATTTTAGAGGGTGAGAATCTCAGAAAAAATAATTATAAATATTTTAATAACTTAACAGTTATACAATCCTCTTTTTTATGGTATTTAAATGTGAAAGTATCATATCACGGTCTATTTTGTTTTTGTTTTTACGAGGATTGAAGATTGTATTCAATTAAACTCAGAAATCCTTTATTAATGTGTTTTCACTTCACAGTTTAAATGCTCGAAAGACTGAAAAGTTTTTTGGCCTTTAATTAAAATTATAAATAGTAAATATAACTTTTGAATAATTTATTATTTGCGTAAACTGTACATTTGTACTTGAACGTACAGAATGTGTATATAAATTAATGCGATTGTTCTAACTTACTTATTTTAATAACTTCGTAAACAGTTATGAACAGTGCAATATTGCAGGCTATCAATTTAAAATAAACAATATTTCTTGGTGTCTCGACATTTGAATATAGGGAAATGAAACAAAGGCTAAATTGAATGTAAGAAAATTTGATGAGTTGAAAAAACATGTGTATTTAAATATATTTTATTTACGTTCTATACCAAAGATTCCCAAAAGTGGGTCGTGATTATGTTTTTAGTGGGTCGCTTTAAGTGTTGAAATATTTATAATTTTTTTTATAGTGTAAAATATTTGATATCATATTACTATAATATATTTATTATAAAGAAAAGACACAATTATGTATACAATTAATACGAATATAAATTCAAACAAACATGATACAATATTTTCCGTGCAAGTATATTGTACATTATTATTTGAATTAAGTTTTGTTATTGATCATTATCCGAAACAATTATAAGTATACAAGTGATAAGTCACCAATACAATGTTGAACTAAAAGTTACCATATAAATAGAGGTTAATAGAGAAATAAAAAAATAGTCATTGTGATATTGTTGGTCGCCAAAATTTAAACATTTTCCGAAATTGGTGGTACCTTTAAAAGTTTGAAAATCTCTGCAGTCTATATTAATTATAATATTATTGTACTTATTGTAATACTATTGGGTTTAAAAGTCATGTGCTTAATTTTCCTTAGATTCAAGTCTAAAAAACCAATAATTAAGTATTTTAAATATTTTTTTCATTTGTTATAAGAAAAACTTATGAAAAACTTTCTATTGAATTACCAAGGTTATTGACTAAAAATATTTAAAATAATATACTAAAATATTTTATGAACATAAATTATTTTTTTTTTTTTTAAAGTAGGGCATTTTACATAGTAATAAATAGGTCAAAAGGACCCTATATGACACTGAATACAAAACATTAAAAATATCACATATGTCAATTGACTCTTATTAACGTTTATTATAGCATTACAATAATAGGTATTAGCTGGTGCCTACAATTTAAACTATCGTTGTAATTGGAAATTTCTTTATTAGGATTCATTGTCATTTTTTATTAAACGTTCATTGCACACCATTATATTATTATTAGTTTAGGAATTGTATACATATAAACGTATTTTGTGAATATATTTGTTGTACAATTGATAGATGCAATTATTATTTTAATCGTCTTATTGAGTGGATTTTACCTTGTATTTTAGCATTGGAAATATTCGAATAAAACCCAAAAGAAAATCTCAATATAACGCTGTGAACAGTTTGCTCTGTTTAATTGTCATGGTGTATAAGTATACATATCAAGGTTCAATGGCATAGGTATTATTTTCCAATGACATTTGATTAAAATGATATTACTTTTACATTTAATATACACTATATACCTACCTATCTATACTATTATACACTTATCTACTTTTGTTGGTAATATTATAATTTATAGCTTTTCGTCACACTATATAATATTATACATTAAATTACTATCTATAAAAGTAATGGTTTTCTGAAATTATTGAACGGACATTTCTGCACAAATATTTCTGTTATTATACTTTATCGACAGACAAAAATGATGACAAAATGTTAAATTAAATTAAACTAGGTATGAAAAAAAATTAAAAATTAAAATCTAATATTATATGCTATTGATTATTGTATTAACTAAATTAAATAAAATGTTAATTTAATAACAATCGTTAAGTTAAAAAATAAATGTGTGAGCCAGTATTATACTCATAAGGATTTTCGTTTTACGTGTAAACATCTAATTATGGGATGTAGTAAAAACTTGGAAAAATGTTATTTTTTGTGTACTGTAACGGCATAATTGGGACCAAAATTGGTTTGATACCGGAAACGAGGAATAATATATTTAAAGATATCTATTTGAAAAGCTGAATGCAATAATTAGATTATAAGTATTAAGTTCAATTTTTAAATTATAAGGTAAATCTTTATAATATACAAAATATATTGATACACATTTCAGCACTATCAGCTTAAATAACAGTTTATGATGTTATATATTTTAGTACCTTAGCTTTCTGTAGCTTATTTAAATACAATTGTTAAACTTGTAGTGAGCTCAGAATTTGTATTTGATAATAAAAATATTATAAATTTAAATCAAATCATTTTATGAGAAATAGAAACAAATATATTTCAATTATCAAGTAAATGTTATATAATATTATTCCAATAGAAATTATCCTTAGTTATCTGGATATATTCAGAAATAGTATTAGCATAGAACATATCCTTTGTTTTCTTATATTATTTTTATTTGTTTTAATTTATCAAGAAATTAAGATAGTAAGATACAACTTTTAAAGTTCTTAAAACATTTTTAAAGTAATTATTTATAATTTTATGAATATGATATTATGTAAATTAATTTTAATGGACAGTGGTGAATGTAGAAATATTTAAAGAATCTAACCTACCACACAGCATCCAGAAAAGAGACAAATATAAATTTCAATTCAAAGACTTGAATTTTTGCACCAAAAATAGTAACACCATAAAGTATTTTGATTGTTCTGATTTAAATAATACTTTATTATGATGGCACCGTTTTAGAGGCATCCTAATAATTCCTCTTATTTGTGTCAATCATACTCGGTTTAATACTCCATATTTGCAGTCATAATATTACTCTCATTAATTCTTCGTGTTTTTTTTTTTTTTTTTTTGATACACTAGTTTAAAAATAACTGGAATTATAAATCTACCTTGTACCGTAGCCAGGAACACACGGATAGAAGGATTTTAAGTATATTAAATAACCAAGACTAAATGTCAGTTATCATTAGGTTTTATTATCTACTAAATACTTACAAAGCAAATAAATTAAGTTTGGCAATAGTAGTAGGTAGCTGTATCGTAGTTGTACGGAATTTGTTATTATATTATATTATAATATAACATTGTGAACTATATCATAGTGCATTTCACCAAAAATATCCCTTGATGATAACGTGCCGGATGGTGGTTTTACTCACATCAAGGGTTCACAATAGTATTTAAACTAGAACAGTTTTTTCCAACTTCTTTTACTCACAAAACCTTTTTAGGAACTTGAGCATTTTACAGAACCTTCATTATATATAACAAATATTTTATGAAAAGATAATGAAACGTCTCAACGAGAAGTGGTCCAGTTGTCCTTCATTATAATTATCAAATGTTTATTTACCGATTTATTTTTTCCCAAGTTTCTCACGGAACCCATGGCACTGACTCGCGGGACCTTTAGATTCCACGCGGAACAACAGTTGGGAAACACTGGACTAGAGAATTAGGAGCTCGTGTTTTTTCATAGATTTACCGTATGCGATAAATACAATCAACAATGGTTCCGCATTTTTTTTATCGTTGTTGTCCTCGTCTTTTAATGTGCACTGTGTATTAGATTACTTAACTCTATGATCTAACCCATTGACATTAAAGATGAAAACAACTCTCAGTATAATCTATAGGTATATACAATATAAATGGATATTTATCTGTTTGTTTATTTGTTAGCTAGAGACTCAAAAAACGACTGGACTGTTTTCAATAAAAATTATATCAATATAAGTCCTTGAGACTTGGAGGGTGTTTATAGAAGCTGCATCCAAATTGCATGTCATCTCTTAAAGGGATCTATCCGAATTGCATGCCGTGTATAAGTTTATTAATCATGTACTTATATGTACATGAATTGAATTTTTTTTGATTTTTCTAATTTTTCAAAAAATGCAAACGTACCTATATAAGAAACGTTTTATGATATTATGGTTATTACAACTAATTTGTTTTTAGATTGAAATATTTTTATATCTGAGTAAAAGTACTCAATTTGCACATCATATTTGACATCGGAGATAACAATATGATGATATTATAAGTTTTTTTTGTATTATTATTCTATTATAAAAGACATAACAAATAGTATTCAAGAAGTAGTTGAAATTATGAATAAACAAAGATAAACTTTATGTATTTTTTATGAATAAATAAAAATGTAGAATGATTTATTTTTTTGTTTTTTAAAAAATTAGAAAAGTCTGGAAAAAAAAGGTCGGCAAGTGTGTACCACTTTGCTGTACAGTAGATGTCAAGTGGGTAATTCTAATGAAAAATTAAAAAAGTTAAAAAAAATTTTAGACATGCACATAAGATATGATATGAAATTCGGACAGACTCTTGCAAGAGGTGGCATGCAATTCAGACGTTCTAATTTATGTTTATTTTTTTTTGGCATGCAATTCAGATGCACCTTTTTATAGCGTATTTTTCAACCCCTATAGGTAGCTAAGGCATAAACCATGCATTAATTTAGTTTTCGGCTAGCGAAAAAAACAAGAAATTTTTTGTTTATTTATAGGGTTGCCATTGATTGCACAATATATTATATTACTTACTGGTATGATTAGTAGAAGTATTTCATATCTTTAAGGTATAAAATTATAATAATTTTTTATTATAAAATAAACAAATCTTTGGCACGAGCAACACCTGGTGGGACAGCTAATATTATATTATGCTATTGAATTTATTTCAAAATTGCTCACGACATTTTGCTTTATCCTCGAGATCGAATGTGATGATTTTTGTTGGTGATTTAAACATTTACCCATGCCAAACAATTTTAATCTTTTTTTACAATATTTGATTTTTTCTATCAGGGAATTAATAATAATAATAATAATAATTAATAGTTTATACATTCTGTAGTATCTAAGAACAGCTATCTAGTTGATTATAAATGTAATATTTCAAGTCAACTCACCATAATATGTAGTTTGTAATTAAATAAAAACATAATGATGTTTTATTATTTCATTGGACGTTATTGCGTTATAGTGTGTTAAAAACTTAAAATGTAATCTGTTCTCGAAAAGAATATTAAAAATGATTTCCTTATACAGTTCTAAATATTTAGTCTATGGGCACCCATTCTGATTAAAAAACAGTGTTACTGATGCAATAACGCAGTATATATATATATATATATATATATATATATAGCTTTACGAGTAAATCTAGATTATTATTATTTTTTAATTAAACGCCAATTTTTGTATTCAATATATATTTTCTATTAAATATGATTTTTAAATGTCTTTTATTACAATAGTTTTTTTTTTTATTATTGACTGTTTTAAATAACAAAAATTATAATTTTAAAATCGTAAAAAAATGGTTTAAGTTGACTTATGTCACATCAAAACGGATTAGCATAATTGAATTTATTAACTTAATTAATTACTAAGTTAAACTTCTAAAAGGATTCGCTGATTAAAATTAACCAAAAATAGTATTTTATAAAAGGGTAGATTTGTTAGTTATTAATTATTATTTGATACACAATATGACATATATTATAATATGAACAATGTTTTAAAATTGGAAAAAAAATTACGAATGAAGAATTAAGTTCTATACAGCATCTATAAAATTGAAATAAACAACAATTTTTTTTTATCTAAATGTTTGAATTTTTAAAACTATTGTTTTGGTACTATAAATAACTGATCTATGTTTATAACTAGAAAATGTAGTAGATCAGCCTGATGAAACGAATGTGCCAAGACTAGTGCCGGATTTACTTTGGATGCAGGATGTGTATCGTATCTGGAGTTGCGAGATTCAGATACTTACTAGTATTTACATTTTTAAACTGTCATGTGGTACATAACTATTATTTCATTTATTATAAATTAAAAATAAAAAAACAAATATTTGAAGAATACGGAAAAATAATAAAAACACACATCATCATTCATCGGTCGCCGCTCAGAATCTAAAACTATAACTAATTTTTGCCAGTCGATTTTGTACTAACGTCCGTTGGTGTAATAATTTAAAACAAAAATTATTCAAATATTACCTGCGTTTGAAATTGCAGACTGTCGTGTTTAAATACTGCAGATGATCATAACTATAATAACTACCTATGCAAATAACATTTTGATCTAAAAATTCTAAAAACCAATTTGGAATTTTCTAAAATATTGGCACATCTTTGACAGAATTGGTATACTAACATCACGGACATGTGAGGTGTTTCGGCGATTTCTACAGTCTACGGGTGAGGTGAGGTCGTCGTATTACTTATTACATAATAATTTTCAATACATTAAAATAGCTATAAATTAATTAAAATATAGTCATATGATATTTTTGTTGGCTTATAATTTTTGTAACGTTCCACAGTTAATTCGTGCGGCCATTGATTTAAAGCAGATGTAGCAAGTGCAATGTTGAAATGTTTAGACCCGAAATGTTTGAACAAAGTATTGTTAACCATGATAAGGTTTGTCTTTTCACTTTAAGGAAGTGTTACGAGTTTACGACTTCCAAGTGATACGAGAAAGCAGCGCCCAACGTAGACATTTTAAATTTGTGTATTTTTGTTAATTTAATATAAACGATCTATAGCACGATTTTCTTGTATTTTCTTTTATTTATTATAATTTTTATATGACACGTATTGATGTGTTTGTGTATATGTGTATGTACGCGCAATAATGTATTGGCAGGAATATATATAATGTATTTAACTTTCTTAAATTTTAAAATAAATATTATTCGAGTCTATATTCATCGTATTTTAATTTGTATTATTAATACATGACTGACAAAAACCTTGTCAGTTAGAATTTAAAAATAAACAAATCAACTGATACTTATTGATGTAATATGCAGCACTAGTAGTTTTAATTTAAAAAAATCAAAAAAAAAAAAATCCAATTATAGATTTTTTTTTAGATTAAAGGAAACTAAAATTAACGAAACATTATTTATAGTGACACACTTCCTATACCAAGGTCTAAATGAAAAAAAATGGGTAAAACTGTGAGGGATATAGGCTAATGATTTACTGAGTTTATTCGTACCTATACAAAATTACGAACATTCACATATTATTTTGTACTCAGAAATACATACTATGTAACATTCAATTTAAATACTTGCACATAACTTTTGAAAATTTATTACAAGGTTTCTTCTCATAAGTTGTTTTTATTAAAATTAAGAGAATTATCAGGCGTAAAGCAACATTAAATTATTATATAAATGATTAAAAATCGAATTTAGGCAAAACTGGATATTTAAACTAAAAATATTAATTTTTGTCTAACTATATTAATTAAATTATTGTAATTTAAAATAATATTACCTAATTATATAGATAATTGAAACTATTTATTATTACATCGTGTATTATAATTGTGTATATTAATTTTAAGCTGTTTATAGGTAAAAAATAAAATGTAAATAACATTTTATTTTTTTCCGTATAAAGCTAGAAAATGTGATAAATATGTCAATATTCATCATAAACGTTCTTACAGAAATTTAAAATCATTAAAAAGACAATTTTTCATCACAGTTATTGCCCAGTTTTATTTGTTAAACGTTTGATATTCAAATTGTCTGTCTACTTCGATCACTACTCAGAACCGAGCTCTTTGGTTTTTTTCAAATTTACTTTTAAACTAATGGAGCAAATGGCTGCCGTTTATGCAATCAGCTCACTGAAAATAAGGAGTTTTCTTTTTATCAGTCAAAATATTTACCACTTATACTTAGAAAATTCACTACATTAGACATTTTCAACAATATTTATAAAAGGAAATATTAATTTTTTTTTTTTATTCGTGTAAAATAAGATCAAAACAAAATAATGCTTAAATAAACCTTCTTTTTTTTTTAACCTTTTTAATTAATTTCAAATTACATTCTTTTAACTTTATAAAAATTCCTCAAGGTTTAAAAATTTGGGTCTTAATTTTAAAGTATTATGAATAGTTTATATATGGATTATGTGTACCTATAGAACTATATAACAATGGTAGCCACAGGTACCAAAGAGATGGCGATAACAGAACATATATGTACGTTAATCTGAGTAAAAAAAAAAAATTAAAATTTCGTTGTCTATACTATAAGGTATAAATATTTTCAAACTAATAGGCATTGTGCAATATCAAACAGGTTACTATTTAACAGACAAAGACCTTGCTTCTATTTGTGACACATTAAATAATTATTTATTAATTCAATTTCAGAGTTAACAATAAATGACGAGTTCGGTATTAATATAATATATCAGAAACCATAAGCACACAACCACAAAAAAATTACTATCGTCCAAGAATCTTAATTAACAATAGTAATCTGAATAATCAAAATAATTAACGTTGTACCTATGACATTTGAAATTAACAAATAACTTATTTAATATAAAACGCATGATGAAATATTATTGAGCTGATTGAGGCAAATCTTGAAATAGATGATATAAAGCCATATTATATTAAATAATATTTACAAAATTTAAAAACAGTCTAAATTGTTATGTCATAATTTATGAAATTGTATCATTGTCCATTTGTCTATTCTATATTATTAAATTTCTCTAAAAATAATTTATGAAGATCCTTATAGTATTTCATTTTATACTCTATATAATATATAAACCTTAATTTTGCTACGAATGACTCATTTTTATAAATTCAAGTACACCTATGTAAGCATAACAGTTGATTATATTATAATGCTAAGCTGTAATCAGTGTTGCACATATATAATCAAGCAATTATCTAGATAAGACAACACTTAAAATATTTATCTCGTAAATACACGTGTTTAAGGAGAATGAACCACAAAACAACTATAGTAAAGCACATGTAATTATAAATATGATTACATAAAAGTATTAAAATAAATGAAAATAAAATTGAAAATCTTGTCATATAAAAATATCTAGATATAATTTATATTATTTTTATCTACATAAGGTAAAACGATATATATTTTTACATAGATAATGCACAACTCTGAGTTTGTTGCACAATAATATTTTTTACAGCTCTCTCCGCAGCTATAATTCTATTTTTAATATATATCATGTTATAATTTATAATATTGATAAAGCTTACATAATTTTAGATAATATTTTAGGAAACAATTCCATATCCTAACTGTCCTACTAAATATTTGACGGGTATTCAATGTAAATAATATGGTAGACAGAAAAAAAAGGAAGGTACCTATGAATATAGTTCTGCAAGCTTCTGACTTATATATCATAGTGATAGACTATATCAATGAAATAAGTATCAACAGTAATTATACTTAAATTGTATATTGAATTTTTTAAATAACTTATCTTGTAAATGTTTATCAAAACGCCCTTATGTCCTACAGTGCTTGGAAAGTTTTCTTAAACATTTAATTTGTTCAAAAGCAATTGCATAAATGCGAATATTGTAAAAAAAAAAATAACATATAGACAGGTATTATATTAAAAAAAAATTAGATATACAAATATATTTTATGAAACAACTGTAATGATTAATGAATAACAGGAATAAAATAGACTTGCGAAGTAATTCATGATACAATTAATGTTACTATTTCTCAATATATGCAAAATTTACATATCAGGGCCATATTATCTATCGAGTGTTCATTACATGAATAAATTTCAAGATAATTAAGCGAAATATTAAAAACTGATATCTAATTATACGACTATAAATACCTAAATAATAAATTATAATACAAGATCAAAAAAAAAAAAAAACTTAAAAATAGTATAGAAACAAAAACTCAATTTTTTTTTAATATGTAGGTAGATTATAATTAATAATAAATAAATATTATATTTAATGGAAATTATACACTTTACTTTTAATTAACATACATAACTAGACTTAAAACATTTTTTGATTTAAATGTAATAATAAAAATGTGTACTATACTGTTGTGTATTGATTTTACAATAATGTGCGTTTTTTTATATTTTTTTTTCTGTCTGTATACATAATAAACAGTCAAAATAATTCTTCGATTTTTTTCATCAGCATTTTTTTTTTGGTGAGAAAGTGAATCTAGTTGGTACTTTTGAGGGGTCATTTTTGAAAATTCTCAATGGTTTTTAAAGGCGTCTGGAAAAACAAATCAAAAAAGGTCGGCAAGTGATTACCGCTCTGCTGTACAGTGGGTGTCTAGTGGGGTTACTGTAATGAATGTGTTAAATTTGAATTTAATTATATAAATCATTGTATACGAAAAACGTTTCTGAGCGAAAATAATCTGTCAGCCTAGATAACATTACAAATTATTTTGTTATTAAAAATATATATAATGTTCAATTTTTATAACTAAGGATTAAAAATTTAAAACAAAGTTCTCGTAAGTTATTCTAAATACAGTTAAAAAATATTAAAAATGTAAAAGCCTATATTATTTCTATAAGCATTTAAAGTACAAATTTTAATCAAAATTCATCAAAATATCGAACATTTGCAAATTTTTTTGTAGTTAAAAATTTAAAAAATATTTAATTTTTATGAAACTTTAAAACAATGTTTTTCGTAAGTAGCTAATATTATGATTAAAATTTTTTCGCTTGATTTTTATAATCATTTTAAGTTTAAATTTGGACGAAATTAGATATTTAAAAAAAGAATAACGATACTATTTTTTTCGTTGCAATTAAAAATGAAAATATTAAAACATACAATTTTTCGTGGGTACTTGAAACTCTAAAAGTATATAATTACATTTTATACTCGTGCATTTAATGACATTTCAAATACAATGTTTTCAGCAAAAAAATAATTCAACCTACTGTATTATTAATAGGTAGTAAAATAAATTACTTTAATAGCAATAATATACAAAAATTTACTTAGTAATGTAGGCTCACAGACCGTCTTCGCCCAGAATAGTTTTTCGTATACAATATTTTTTTTTATCATAATTTAATTCAAATTTAATACATCCATAAGACTATGTGAGTAGCTCACTTAATACCTACTCTACAGTAGAGTGGTAAACACTTGACGATCTTTAATAAATTTCGGTTGTTATGACGAGTGTCCGGATATTGGGCTGCAGTTGACCTTTTTTCAAAAAGGAGTATGTCCACTAAAATCTTACATTTATAAAATGTGGATCCAAAAAGTGGGCCACCACTTAACTATTTTTATGACGTTGCGGTATTTCCTTCACACGTATTTTAGAACAACAAATGCTATTGAACCTTTTCATTTACATTTCAAAAATAACTTATATAGGCTATATAACTCTTATGACACAAGTACAATCAAATATTTATATTACAAGAAATCTAGGAAACAGACTTTAGTCAAACAAAATTATATTCTAAATGAAATAAAGAAATACGACGAAAAAGAAAAACCAAGTTTGATTTTGTACAACCTGTAAGTATCTCATTATTAAAAAAAAAAATTTGTAACCTAGCCTGACCTCAATGACAATATTAATATACCTTAAATGCATATATTACAATTTTAATTTAAAATGATAAACATACAAATTATAAAATTTAATTAACCATTTTTTCAATAATATTATTTGCATAATTATTTCCAAATAAAAATACATTTTTTCGCTATTTTAGTTTTGTACATTACGCAATTTGTACTTCGCTTTATTTTTAAACTCCTATGAAAGTATGTAATCTTCTACAATGTAGGACCTACGTTTACATAGACACACTGTGATAACTTCTTCGTGAAACAGTGTTAACTACTACACTAGATGGTGTCAACTATTACACTAGAGAGTGTTACCTCCTATAGTCTTAAATAAGATTGTATTCAATAAAAAAGTTTAAAAAATCTATAATTTATTTAAACAAATTATATGATGTTCTGTTTTAAAAATATCAATCTTGTGATGATGGATACAATCAGTTTTGTAAAATATTTGAGCCAATATATTAAAATACTTTTAGAGTATTATTAAAGGGTATCGCTCATAATTTTAATTTCTATATATTTGTAATTTATTGTTTTTTATTCGGATATTTTTCATACAGGTTTTTTTTTTAACCGAACCAAATGACGGGTCACCGTATTTATCGAACTCTGTTTTTTCGCGTCGAGTAACTTGATGACTATGATTCCATAAGAATAATATTGCTGAAAGTCTTGTTCATCCGTATGGTGCTAAACTGCTCTGCTGAGGACAATAAGAGCTCCCATGATTTTTTTGATTGATGGGGATGCCTCGCTGTTTTTTTCTTCATCATCAGTGTTAATCTGTTCAATTATTTGAGGATTCATAACCACATTACTCTTCTTCGGTCTGTACTTCTGCAATATCGAGGTGTGAGTCCACATGAATTCAATCTCCATACACTGTTTCTGAGAGTTTAGCTGGTTTTTTCCAAGGAGACTGCTCGTTTTTGTCACCTGTTTTGTCATTTGTTTTGAATCCATAGTGACAAAAACAATTTCGAATTGTCTCCGTACTTATCTTATTCTACGCTTTCTTTGTTAGACAAAAAGAATCAAGAATGTTTACTTTTTTGTTATATTGTTATCTCGGAAGGAACAAGACGCATTGGGTAGACCATTCTGACTATTATCAATCACTGAGATAACTTTTTCCCTTATTGCTGATCTGTAATAAGCTTTGAAGGTTCGTATGATACCTTGGTCGCTTAGTTAAATGAATGAAGATGTATTGGCCTTAATCGTTTCAAATGACCGATTGTATCAATTATCCGTGTTTCTAACAAATGGGTTCTACTGTATGTGAGACGAAAATCACAAAATAAATATAATAATATTTATATGTGAAACGAATATAACAAAGTACCTATATGTTTTTTATAATACGGGCAATGTAGCAAACACAAGTTTTTATTATTTGGTGTAGGGATAATATGGAAGATAAGAGAAGATAAAGTAGTACGCGGATGAACGGGCCATATCTCGGGCGGCCGACTATGGTATAGAATCTATACTATAGATAGTAATAACAAATTCTTTTTGTGTATTTCATAAAAATAAAATAAAGATTGTTTTTTGAGGCTGCAGTCCACCACAAGATTACCTCTCACGCGAGACATATATTTAATTGTTTGATATAATTTACACGAGTTATAATAATAATAGTAGTGCTTTGCACGCGGAGTACAAAAACAGGGAGACATGAGGAGAATATACTTTACAACATTGTTACGGATATCTTGACGATGACAGTTCGAACGTTAGTGGTAGTATCATCTTCGCCCGTTTTAAGCCTATTTACAGACTTCGGCCCATCGTGGTGGGGCAAGTCTGTGTGTGTATTAAGAAAGAAAATAAAATGTACGGTCAACTGCCAGACGACAGTATAAGTTGACTTTAATATACACACGGAGCTCGTATGGTATGGCCGAGTAACTGACTGAGTCTAAGTTAAAAAAAAAACAAAATTAAAAAACTGAACACGAGTTGTGTTATAACAGGGAAGACGGAACACCGACGTGACCAGTTCAGCTAGAGGTCCGTGTAAAAGTGCATAGTGCTGACCATTGTCTTTACACTCCAGGCTCTTCGTTGACTCCTTCTTCTGGTTGTCGTATGAAGTAGAAGGGCACAGTGTTGACTGCGTGGGGGTATTTATACGGTATGGAGATGTTAGATTGCACTGTATCGCCTATTGGAGACATCGCAACGGCGACATTTAGACATTAGAGTTACCCAGAAGCCACCACGAATCATTGATCCCAAAAAGTGTTTAATTTAATTTTCGGATTAAAGTTCAAAAGTTTGAACTTAAACTAAATTAAGTTTATTCTAATTAAATTTATGTCACAATATATATTTTATATATGTCAAATATTTTTAACAAATCTATAAATCATAATAAATTTATTGTTTGGAATAATTGTGACATAACTTTATTTTTAAATGTTATCCTTGAAATAATTTTGTTTTTACATTACATCTTATAAGTTTCTGCATACTTAAGACTTAAATTGCAACTGTTGATTGTATACATTAACTTGAACATTCAAAATCAAAATTTTTTCTACATACATCGATAGCACTATTATAGATGAACTATTGGTTTACAAACTCCATCTCAATAATATAAGTAGAAATAGATATGGCTGAAACGAAAATCGAATCTTTCTCATTTTGGTAGAAACGATAATTGGTGGAAATGGAAATATAGTTTTTTGGACGACTAAACAACTGATGCCCGAACGGTAATGATCGTACAGATGGCCAAATAGTGTGAGTAACATTAAGACATGATACTTTGGATATGTAACATCTTCAAACAATATAAATATCAACACGTTTCATATTACTGAAATCTGCTTAACTACGATATAGTCATCTACTATTGTAAAATTTAATTTACCTACTTTGTAAGTACCTCTAAAACCTAATAATAATTGGAATTAGTTCTATAGCTAGTTGAATTAATATATTTAAGATCCTTACAATTATCTATCTGCCTTTCGCTAGAGTAATTAGATCTACAAAGTTAAACAACTCTCCTAAGATATTTTATATTTAATAACTTTACCACGACCCCGTTACATATTGATGGTGGTGCAAAAGTCTCTGGTTTCAAGAGAAAATTAAAGTTGTGAAAGAATAATTGTGAATCGACATTTTAGATAAATTATGAGTCGTAACTTATGACAGTAAAATATCAAATATAAATTTGGTAACATCATCAATATGAAAAATTAACATTAGAAAAGTAAATGTAAGTTCAATGATTACTTAAACTAACAATAGGACCAAATATCAAGATTTTTTATTGAAACTCTGTAGAATAAGAATTTATAGAGAAAAATCAAATAGGTCGATTTAATCATATTCAACAATTTTAATATGTTCTATAAGTATCCATTGTAATTAGTGTTTAATCAATCTTTATAATAGGGCTAATCTTCTCTAAAATAATTAAATGCATAAAAAAATGTTTAGGATTAAAAAGAGGTAAATGGGAAAACTTATATGAGAAACGCAAAGTAGTATACTACATACATAAAAAGGTCGGCAAGTGGGTACCGCTCTGCTGTACAGTAGGTGTCGAATGGGTCCAACGGTGTATCCAGGATTTTTTTTTTTGGAGGGGAGGGGACTGATCAGATACAAAAAAAAATAATAACTGCAAAATAATTGATTTAAAAAACTATATTAAAAATGTTAAAACAATAAATTATTATTTTAAGCATATTGTTAATTTTAATCGTATAGTTTTTCCACTATTCGAAAACTTATCTAGTACCATATCATCAGTAATATCTACATTTCTATGAATAGATAATAGAGCTAGTCCTATAAGCCTTGATTCAGATTTTGTGTTTCGAAGATAATTTTTCAATCTCCTTAATGTTGAAAAACTCTCTCTGCTGTTGCTGTTGAAACTGGAAGTATTGATAGTATCTAATAATAAAAAGCTCATACATATTTGGGTACATTAGTGGATCACATTACAGTAGTGCTTCGATTGCCGTCAGTGGCCAAGATTCAACTAAGTTCCATTTTGACTACCATAATTGATATTCCGCTTCTATAATGTCATCGTATCCCTTTAAATCATTCTGGTAAAATGTAACTGCTATTTTAAGATTTAAATATGATTTATCTACAATTATATTTGGTAAAACATATTGCAGAGAATTTATTATTTCATGATGTGATAAAAAGCGTTCATTCAATGATAAAAGTATATCATCTAAGTGAGGTATAAAAACTGTTCTCCTATAAAATTCTTGAGTACTTTGAAATGGAACATTTTGACGGTTTCTTTTAGTAATACAAATTCGTGGCATATCTTCTTCTACATTTAATAAACTTCCTAAGTGATTGACTTCTTCATAAATCTCATTAAATTTATCAGTTGCGTTATATCTTAAAATTTGAAGTTGAATTGTTTAATAAATTAACTGGTAAGATGTAACAAAAACGAGTGTTACACTTACACTATGTCTACACCATGACTGTAGACTGATTATTAATTATAATTACATAAAATATTATTTGCGAATAACAATGATAACAATGTGAATATGATAACGTCGATACTAATAGGCATGAAATTGTACACGTTTTGTGTCTGTGATATAATTTGGTTATGAAAACAATGTAGTACTATATTGCTAAATTGTGCCTATGTATTTTATATTATTTTATAAATAATAATTTAAGCTTTTCTGAAATTTCGGGAGGAGGCTGCAGCCCCTCAGCTCTTTACCCTCTAACGGGGTATGCTACTCCGTGGGTCACCTTCATGGATGTGTTAAATTTGTATTCAATGATATAAATCATTGTATACGAAAAACGATTATGAGCGAAGACGGTCTGTCAGCCTACTAAACTAATTTTAATATTAATAATACAGTAGGTTGAATTAATTTTGCAACAGACATTGCATTAAAAATTTTAATTGAGTATATAAAATATAATAACATACTTTAAAAGTTTCAAGCATCTACGAAAAATATTCTTAAATTACAACGAAATAAATAACATCGTTATTCTTCATTTAAATATCTAATTTCGTCTAAATTTGAATTTAAAATGTCTATGAAAAATTATTTTTTTATTATAGTTTTTTGATTTTTTGGTTACATTATTAAATACTTACGAAAAACCTTATTTTAAATTTTCAATCTTTAACTTTATAAACTGATCATTTCATACATTTTTAACTGTTAAATAATTTACAAACATTCGAGGTTTTAATGATTTGGTCAAAATTTGAACTTTAAATATTTACAAAAAAAGTATGCATTGCTATCTAAAATATTTTTTAAATTGAATTTAAAACAATTTACGAAATACCTTGTTTTAGATTTTCAACACTTAGCTATACAAATTTAATATTTTATACATTTTTAATCACAAAATAATTTTAAAATGTTCGATATTTTTATTCAATTTTAATTTAAAATGTCTATAAAAAATTAATTTTTTAATATATTATTTTTATTTCTTGGTTACACTGTAAACTACTTACAAAAATCCTTATTTTAAATTTTCAATCTTTAACTATAAAAACTAAATATTTTACACATTTTTAACTCCAAAACAATTTGCAAATATTTAATGTTTAATTTTGGTCATAATTTAGAGTTTAAATATTTATAAAAAAATTGTGCTTATGTATTTTTAATATTTTTATTCTGCTATTTTAACAACTCGTGAAAAATTTTGTATTACATTTTCAATCAATTTGACTCAACGAAAATTATAGAAAAACATTTTTAAAAAATCAAAAATTTCTTAGGTTTCTACAATTGGCTCAAAATTTATCAAAATATTTTT
Organism: Pentalonia nigronervosa; assembly: GCA_014851325.1. Lineage (NCBI taxonomy): Eukaryota > Metazoa > Arthropoda > Insecta > Hemiptera > Aphididae > Pentalonia > Pentalonia nigronervosa. The sequence continues at coordinate 70,490 of JACXSJ010000109.1, read as the reverse complement.
AGAATTTTTTAATGTATAGAACAGAATAATTTAAACATTCGGTGAAAATTTTTAATGTCTACGGTTATTTTTTTTTTTGTTACTCAAAAAATAAAAATTGATTTTGTCAAAAATTTGGTCAGCGAAAAATTCACGTTTTTTCTTTTATTTTCTTTTATTTATTTTTTTTCCCGGTGCGTTTAAAAACTATTAGAATGTTTTTACTTTTGAACACCTTAAGTACCTACTATATTCAGTTTCCTATCAGAAAATATGCCGATAAAGAAAATTTGAGCATTTTTACTGCACTAAAACGTAACGACAGACACACAAAAAAACACACACAACTTAGTAAAATCAATACAATCCTTGCTCCGCTCAAAATCTAAAAAATATATTAACATAGTTATTTTTTATAGACGTTTTAAGTTCAAATTGGAACAAAATTAGATATTTAAATAAAGAATAACGATATTAGTTATTTCGTTGTAATTTAAAAACAATTTTAATGGGTGCTTGAAATCTTTTTAAGTATATTATTATATTTATTTTCAAATGCAATATTTTCTCCAAAAATTAATTCAATCTACTGTATTATTATCAATAGTAAAATTAATTTTTTTAATAACAATAATATCTTAAAATACACTTAGTTATGTAGGCTGACAGACTGTCTTCACTCAGAATCGTTTTTTGTACACAATAATTTTATATCATTGAATTTGAATTCAATACATCTATTACTGTGATTCCACTCGACATCCACTGTACAGCAGAGCGGTACTCACTTATAAGACTATGAGACTATTATACTTACCGACCTTTTTTAGACTAATTTTAATGTCTCGTAATCGCTGCAAACGAATTGCGTCCCAAGATCCCTTTTTTATACAAATTGTGTCCCAATGATATTTAACAACTACACTTATTGCGTCTGATGTGAATACATTATTTTCCTTCTCATTTAATACAGACTTACGACTGTCAATAGCAACATTAAATATATTACTAAAGGTAGATTAAAAATATTGTTTTTCATTATTTCATAACTATGTACTTTAAAAGTATTGTTTTCGCCATTAATTCAATTCATTAGTAACTAATTATAACAATAAAAAAAAATATAAGTAACGTTAGATTATCATATTAAGATATTAATAAGGCAAGTATTTATTTATACATTTGTACGATATTTTATTCACATCGTATTTAATATTTTTATTTTTTTTTTAATAATTTTGTTTTTCTCATATTGCACGTCTTATTTTCTTTATTTGACCACTGCTGCGAATGTTGTATCTTTTTGTATGTTTTTAAGTACATCAATACATTTGTAAATATTTGGATGAGCAGAATAAAACATACCGTTCAATTTTGAATGGAAAGCTTCACAGCTATTTGTTGACCATGCAATTGAACCTTTTTTTTTTTAAATACATTGCCCACAAAAAAAAAAAAGTCGTAATCGGGAGCTATATGTATTTCAAATATAATCTATAAATGTTTGTACTTTTTTATTTTGTGGTAATATGATACTATATCATTGGTAATAATAAATTTTTCTACATCTTTGGGTTTCAAAAAGAGGAGACTATTAAAATATTTTTAAGTAATTACTTATTTCTGATTTTAACTTATATTTTTTACCCACTCAAACTTAGAGCTTGTATTTTTCTTCACCGACTCTGACCGAAGTGGAATTGGCATTCTTTTAATTCGACGGATGGCCAAACAAATAATACTGCCGAGTGAATTGCTTTTTCTAAATCAGCAAGTAGCATTTTAAGTAAAGAATGAATATTATTTTTTATACATATTAAATCCAGATGAAAAAATGCTTTCTTATAAGTTTCTACATTTTTGTCAATTAAGAAAAGAAAACTAATGGTAGGTATGTAATTTCCATTTGATAAAATGTGAATCGTGAAAAATTATGCTAAATTATTTAGGACAACTCCATCAACAAGTATTGTGTAAACTTAACATAAGAACTTCAAATTAATTACTAGTAATTATTGAAAAAACTAATAATTACTTTTATAGTCATTAACTAATAGAAACTTTTCATCTTGATTACTTTGGATATTTTCTTTCAATGGATTATGTAAATTTAATTTATTGTTTGACAGCTTGGGAATTACAAATGTTTGGGCGTGGTGCATTTTTTTACGAATTAAAATCAGATCATAACTGGCCAATGTTGATACGTCATTTGATAATTCTCTATGAATTAGTTTTGATGGATTATCATAGAGATTGTATATTGCTTTATGTTTTAAATTATTGCCTAATTTTTGTCTATTTAATATTTCAACAGAATCACTTTTATGGCTATATGCTCATTAAGACTTTCTAACATTTTATTTTGACCATTTAACTTAGTGTATGACTTACTGTTTTTTTTTGCAAAATTTTCAACGCTGTATATAACTTTTTAATAATTTTTGAAAACAAAATTTATAATCATTTATACAAATTAATATTTTATTTTTTTTTCACTACTCAAAACGTCGCTTACAATTAAACACATGTGTTTAACTTTTAAGAATTACAAATAGAACAGTGCACGATGGTCGATTACATATAATCGAAACACATACTAACCACACATTTATTTTACAAATACTCATATCGATTATTGATACAGATAATTGGAACGTAATTAACATAGTCGTATAGAAAAACCTGGACGCAATTCGTACATCACTAATCTCAACTTTTATATCGGAGACGCAATTCATATGTAGCCCTCATAGTCTGTATCACGGGTGCGGGTTCTTTTTCTTGGCGTCATTACGGTTGTGTCCAAAATTCGCACACTTATGATTTCGACTTCAAAAATGTCGATGGACAAAAGCTCACACTTTATCGACTCATCGCTTACCAAAATACTGCACTGATCTAATCTACTGACCAGATGTGTATTCCAAACATGGAAAACTTTTGACAAAATTTTTGATAGAAGCCCTACATTTCGATATTCTTACAATATTGAAAATGGAATGAATGACTCAAGTTTACAATTAATGAGATATAATCGTTAATTTAACACGACGTAAAAAAATTATAGAATTCCAATGCAGAAAATTATTGTGATGAGTATAATATACTTAGTTGACGGAAATTTCTTTTATATTTTGTTATTTAAATAATATATTTTACATTTAAGCAAATAGATACATTATAAAATTATCATTTTTTTAGACTCGACAACCTTAAAAAATGTGCAATTTTATTCTGTACTTGATCTAAAGTGTACACGAATTTTGAATTACACGATATTTTAGTGTCTGGCCACTCTGACAATGACCAGACTTGCAAAATTAAATTATTTTTAGATATTTTTACGTGCCTACTGATGTCATAAGAAACTCATCAAAAAATTACCAGTTCAGTTAAATAATAAACTTACGCACGCCTATAAATGGCTCTTTTATTATTGCATAACATTCATTGATTCTTATATAATATACATTTAGTTTATAATACTAGTTTTGTACTTTTATATTTGACGATGATTAATCATTATTATTCACATCATGTACGTGAGTACCTACCTACTATATTAATGTTAGATTTATTTACTTTAATTTAATCAATAGTCGAGAAAAAAAGTTTAATACAAATGTTGTCATGTATAATTGGTCGTACCTCTATAATATTACTCTTGTTCGAAGTCTGGTTATATCGTTATAAAATTGATATTGTACAAGATATATAGAAGGAATTTATATCAATAGCATATAGTGTGTAGGTACGTTACCATAAATCATACAACGCAAGTGAGCATCGTCGTATAAGAAAATAGGAACAACATCCATTTGGACTAAGTTAATTCTTAAAAAATTACATAATACTCGTTTGGATGATTAGATATTTATACGATACATAAATATTATAACATAATAATATTATATACACATTATACTCCATTCAGTACACATATTTATACAGATAATTATTCACCAAGCACGACTGCTCACACTATTTTTCGACTGAATAACACATTTATTCGAATTCCGATTTTTGGAATATTTAAATATACTTTAAGACCATATTTTCAAATTTTTGAGATTTTTTTTACTACTTAAGAAGTATTCTGTGGTGATACAAATTTCTGTTTTTCAAATAAGAACCCTACCTTTTTACTGTAAACTATTTAGTGGATAATTTTTTTAAACATTTTGATTTACCTAATAAGAAATTCAAACGAAAAGTTTTTCAATTACTATAATATTTATATTAAGGATAATTGTAGTTCTTAAAAAGGATTTTACAAAAATTTAACTTTCAAAGATATCAAATGTTTTGTATTATATAGTATATACGGTTTTATATTATACCTATATTACTATTTTGATATGCATTGATGTACTTTCGTATATTTAGTGAAAATTATACGAAATTAATTATTTTTGTGATATAAAAATTTTTATTTGTTAGTACCTACCCATTTACTTTATTAATAATAATAATAAATTGTTAATCATTAAATAATTATCTACAACCTATATTATAATTAAGTTGTTTTTATAATACATATTTAATACAATATGTCAAAAAATACGTTTAATATTTACAACGCAACCGAACATAGTTTACATATTTTTACGTGTATTCTTTAATTCATTGAATTTTTTTTGAATAATCATTTTAATTTGTTTAAAAAATCTTGAAATCTTGATAGGTACATTGAAGTGTTTATTTAAGTGATCTTTAATTACTCATTCGTAATATTGAAATGGGACATCAACTTAAAAATTTACGTATCCCTTATCGGCTAGTGGGTTAGTTCAAGTTGATCAGCGTTTTGTGATATGTAATAGGTACGGTTTGTTCATTTAGCGGTTTATGTATGAAAAAAATTTCTGTGTAAGTTATAGATGCATAATAATACAAAACGATAATGTACTTATTATGTTTATGTACATTATAAATAACAAGTGGTTTAGTATGCAAATTAGTCAAACACTATCTACAGGGTGATTCATCAAGCATGCCTCGATTTTCAGAAGTTTTAAGCTTACCTGAAGACCATATTTTAAAATTCTTGAAATTCGTTGTACTACTTAAGAACTGCCATTTGGAGACACAAACATTGTTTTTCAAATAAGAACTCCCCTTTTCAACTGTAAAATATTAGGTGAATAATTTTTTTAAAAAATGTTGACGTATCAAAATAAAAATTTAAACGAATAGTTTTTGAGTTATTTAACTTTGTGTACTAAAAATAATAGGTCCATGTTCCTTTGAAAATTTTAGTGATTGATATTAATCTATAAATATTTATAATTTATAAAAATGGTACAAGTATAATAAATACTAGATCCAATATTACATATATTTTATATTTTTGTAATACCATGTTTAGGTACTATTATCCTTAGTTATAACATTTTAATAAATGAAAAACTACTCGTTTGAATTTTGAATTTTGTATATCAAATATTTCAAAAAATTATACACTTAATAATTTATAGCAAAAAGGGAGGGTTCTCATTTGAAAAACAGAAGTTTGTATTGCCTCAGTACACTTCTTAAATAATAAAATAAATCTCTAAAAATCTGAAAATATAATCTTAAGTATATTTTAAAGTTTTGAAAATCAGAATTTGAATAAATGTATTATTAAATTAAAAATGACGGTCAACATGCTCGGTGAATCACCCTGTTTATGTAGTATATATTTTTTAAATATTGTTATTAATTATTATATTATTCGAGTTTGTAATAAACTGTAGCTGTGTGACCGGTAAGCTGCTGTTGACATTTTCCTGTTCAGTCTATCTTTATTTTTTTTTCTAATACATGCATATTGTTATTATATATATTATATATGCCAATATAAATGCAGGCGCTGTCAAGGTCGAATGAAGTAATAGGCGAGGGGATCTCTGGGCAAATGAATCTAATCGAATATAATATGAATATTAAACTGCGCAAAAGAATTTAAAATTATTCTGATCGTTTATTGCATTCGACAGCAAGAGTAACATTTTGTGCGAATTTATAGAAACGGTGGATTTATTATAGTTCATTACAATATTACATAATATATACTTTTTATTATGTAGGCATTTCATTGTAAATTGTTTTGAAAAAATAAGTTGTTTATTTATTTATTCTTCTGAAAAGCGGTATGGCTTATTTTAACTCATATTTTATGAGGCGGTGCAAAATATACGCGCATTTATACGAAAAATAAAAAACGATAATTTACTGCATTTTTTGAGCGACTAAATCAACTATTTGATTTGTTAAAACCAAACAATTTTTATTTGTATTTTTATCAATATCAATTTATAATGGTCAGGAGTAGTGCACATCTCTGGAGGCATAGCTGTCTTTTGTCCAAAGAAACACCATCGCCAGCACCGTCACGTTTGCACTTAGGTCCTTAAAAACACGTTAACGGCTAAAGCAAACTTCGAATAGTCTTAAAAAAAAAATTAAAATACATGTAAAAATAAAAATACCGATGGTCACTTTCTACCAGATACTCTTTAAATTATATTAAATCCTAATAATTTCATAATAAGGTCCTATTCATAAAAATTCCAAATATCAGAAATTAAATTGATTAATTATTAAAGGAAAAATGACGGTGAGCATGCTTGGTGAATCGCCCCGAATACATAAAATAATAATAATTTTTATGTACTATGTTTTTACCGACACTAAATTGAACTTGATTACTATTTTTTTTTCCAATTTTGGTCAGTTATGAGGAATGGCACACATTGTACTTCGTTTGTTATGTAGGTAACGATAAGACCATTAGACAATTAACCACGAGAGGTATCCATGGCTGTGGGTAGTATCATCTACACCAGGGGTGTCCAACCCGCGGTAAATTTTTATGCGGCCCTCACTTCAATTTAAAAACCATGAATTAATTGTATATAATATATTAATATTACGAGAACAAATTAATTTTAAGAATATAAAATTCAAGATTTTCGTAAGAATAATCAACTCTTTGCTATTTTCGCAACACCATTATCGGTTGATATTACAGCTGTGGAAACTAAATTTCAAATGGAATGCATTGAGTTGCAATCAGATATTCAACTCAAAGAAAAATTTAATTAGTTTTCTTGATTAGATTTTTATAAATTATATCTACCCAAAGAAACATATCCAACCCTTCATGACCATGCCTTATTCATGTTCTCGCTTTTCGGTAGTACCTACATTTGCGAACAATTGTTTTCAAGAATGAAAAACACAAAGAGTAAGAATCGGTCCACTATATCAGACAAGAACCTTGAAAGTTGCTTAAGGATTGCCACAACTTCAATCGATCCAGATATTGATTCATTACTTTCACAAAAAAAGCAATTTCAAATTTCACATTAAATAACTTTTTTAAACTAAAACTTTTTTTTATTATAAATAAATATATTTTTCTGTGTACTTATAATTAAATATTAATACTTGTAAAAATATTTCTGCTTATTATTCGCTATTGTAAAATTATAAAAAAAAATGTATTGCTGTATTATAAAATATAATTTAATCATTAAATTTGAATGTATTATTATTAAAAAAAAGTATGTGGCCTACAACAACTTCTACCTATATGATGTGGCCCAGTCTTCACAAAAGGTTGGACACCCCTGATCTATACACTTGTTTCTGTGGTTATAGCCAGTTTTGTGTGCAGGCCCGACGAGAGAGGGGGCAGTCGGGGCTGTAGCCTAGGGGCCCGAACTTCAAAAAATGCCCAGGTCCCGACCAAGTTCACTACTTCACGGTGTCGAGCTATTTATAAACCATGGACATGAAGTTTAATATCTCGTATGAGAAGGGCCCAGATTAGTTAGTTCCTGGGGCCCTTAAGTTCTCTCCACAGCCTTGTTTGTGTGTTAACTAGATAAATATATTTATCTTTTTATCTTATCTAGGTAGATAAATAAAACTTTTATCTGATTATTTGTAGATAATTAAATAACTGTTTAATTAATTTCATTTAATTTTGATTAATATGATTTAATTCTAATGAATTGTATCTAAAAATAATTAAATAATAAAATTAAGTGTCCAGATAATCAAAAAATATTTAATATATGAAATATGAATATGTATTAAACATTATTTTTTTTTATTCAAATTTATTAATTTAATTTATATTGTATTTTTATATATTATAATAAATAATCTAAAATATAAGTGTATAAGTATATGTAAATTTAATTTATAAAGTTTTAAAAACTTAAAAACTAAGTATATAATTATTTGGTTTTTTTTTAAAAAAAGATAATTTATTCTTTAAGTTATCTGTGCACAACATTATATACATTATGCCTCGTAGCAAAATTATTAAAATTGATATGAAACACGGTTACAACAAGATGAACTGTATAATCACCATTCATCTACAGATATCATAACATTGATTCATAATTTATTGCTTTCCCATAAATTGATAATTTGGATTTAAAAAATACTCATGTAAATATTTTTAATAAATGCCAACAATAAAGAAAACAAATATCATTTGTGCCAATATTAATATTTCAAAGCATAAAATGAGAATATTTTTGCATATTTTTTAAGCATTTTAAGATCGCATTAGCCATTAGGTATCTACTTACATATTTCAAGGTTTTTTAATAGTACATATGATTGTTATTTTAAGCTTTTTAGTGAAAATATTAATCTGAACTTTGATTATTATAATAATCAATGATTCTTATAATCTAAGTGTAAATAGATATTTTTGTTTCTAGTTGAAGTAAACAAGACACTGTAACGACTGCAGTGGCTCCTTAATAAAGATAAAACTTTCCAAAATCGTGTTTCAAAAATATTATTAATTAGAAAAAAAATATTTATGGGGACAGTCAATAAAGTGAAATGCAATAAATATTGCAAAATATCTACTTAAACGCCCCTACCAATATATTATTATTATTAATATTATTATTATCTGTGTTGTATAATATAGTACGTATTTGAGTAGGTATTGCATATAAATATTCAAAAATTAACTATCAACAAGTATTTTAGTATATTGAAAAAACTATTTTACTGTATTGAATACTTACTTTTTTTTAACAACTTTTTTCCAATTTTGAATTAAAAATATTTTGAATTGTTGTAAAAATAAACGATTACCCCCCGAGATGTTATCTTTTTATTTAAATGTTTTTTTTTCGTGTAACAAATATTTATATGATAATTTTGATACAATGATAAAATATAATTATTTTATTTTATTTTAAATAACATATAAAACTTAGCTACAGAAAAACTAAAAGAAAAATCATAACGTACTTTCTTTATACACCTAACTAATACCTCCATAAATTGTATGGGTGCGTTATAATATTAGCCGTCGGTGTACGTTACTATGTTACTACTTTACTTATTATATTATAATAAATAATTACATAATTTCATATATTAGTATTCTGGCAATTATAACTATTTACATAAAACCTGATACGGTCTTAGCTCGCGGGGAAAAACCTATATGCGCGTGAAAAACAAACAGTGTATGATCGTAATCGTTTCGAATGTAACACCATTGATTGTAAATACTTGTATTTATAATCAATGGTATCACGTACCTATACCTATCATAAAATATTAACAAAGTTCTTTTGGGACGTCGTAATTCGGCAGTTGACATAACATAAATTGTACGTCCAGAACAATTAATTTTGTTCTGTTATTTTTATTTGGAAGTTTTTTTTTTTTGTTATTTAAAAACGAATAACGTTAAATGAACCTCCTCTATATATATATTATATTTATGTTCATTTTATGGGCAATGTAGGAAGTTGGACATTACCCGATTTTCGAGCAAGAAAAAGTTTACATTGTCCGGGCATTGTGTATAGTACCCAAATGAATTTGGTCACTGTGGGTAAAATATTGGCAATTAAACAAAACATCTTACTGAGTATTTTAATAAATATAAAAAGCACTTAAAATTCGAGACACCTCTCGAATATTAGTAGTTATATAATTAATATTACTATAGTTTTAAATATATTATCTGTTTAATCGTTGTTGTGTAACTACTATTGAATAACTTATTTTGTTATTAAAAGGTGGTTTGACAGGAATAAAATGAATATTTTATTAATAAATTATAGTTATCTTAATTAATTATTAATAAAATATATTGTTACATAATAGTATAAACGCAAGTTTATTTGTTCCTAAATTGATAAGCATCTCGTATGTTGTGGTATCAAACAAATACGACAATATTATGTAGGTTTTGGTACTTGTTTCGTATGAATGCCAGTCGATATAAGTGCACTGTATTTAATTAATTTATCTCACACAAATCCGGACAGGGCACACTTTGCCCGGGCACTCTAGTACAATGCCCGGTCAATGTGTGAAAAATTCGAGTATTAAAATGATTATTCTTATATTGCCCGAAATGATCGGGCATTTTACACAGTGCCCGGATTTTTTGCTTTGCCTGAAATATACATATTTTTATATATGCACTATATACTAATATAATTATGGGGGAAGGGTTTGGGTGTTGGATCTCCCTCCCCCTCCCATGACTTTACTTTTTCTAAACTGCCAATCCACATTTATGTATTTATTTAACCATATATATTATTATTTAATATTTATAGGTACTTTAGTACCTATAACTTACCTATATCGAATTGAACAACAGCTAAACTCAACCGAAAATAAAACAACTAGCAAGACGCCGTACGAAACTATATGGCTATTAACCGCGCTTCCACATTAGAGTTTTGGGTTTTTTTGTCCCAAAATTCGGATAAATCGAAAGATCCAGTGAAAATACAGCGAAAAGTGAAAAATAATATTGTTGAGGAATAGCAACATTTTGTATATCATTATATCATTCTTCTCTCACCTAATTTATTTTTAAAAAAAAATGTGTTTATAAGCAATATTTATTTACGTTAATTTAGTTTTTCTTTAATGTTGATTTATATGTACGAATTTGTTAATTAATAACATGTGTTATTTATCTTATTTATATACTTATATGATGTATTTTAAGGCCTGAGGATGGCCGAATATTAGCGATGGCAATATTGTGGCCCTCACGCCCCAGTCTAGGGAGTACAGTGTTGACTAGTTTTCCTATGTAATCAGTCTTTATTTCGCAGAGTTCGACGGACTGGACTGCTCCGTAAATCCAGCCGTCGCTATATTGTTCTTTTTATTTAAATTGTAACCCGTAACTGATTATCTATTGTATATAATATAAATTTGTTTTACTCAATACGCCTGGTCTAAGTATTTTAATTAATCTTATCCTTACACATTGTTTAAACCGCTCTGGACTGCAGAGAAACTTGAGTAAGTTGTTGTGTTCCCTAATAGTGGGAATCCATTAAAATTTATGGAAGGGGGTGAACATTTTTAAGATTAATATGAGAGGTTGGGATAGAGGCATTAATGCCACTCAATTAAAAAGTTGTCTGTTTTGGGGCGACTTATAGGATATTTGGGGACCAAGACACCACAACCCCTTCTGATTTTTGCTTGTGCTCAATATGACAAGATTCTATCTTGGTATTACGGTTTGGTTTGAATAAGCCTCATTAACAATTAATAAGAAATGCTTTTTAAAAAGATAAAAACGTAAAATTACTGAACTAAAACACAGTTTTAGGTTGAAAATATTTTTATTGATACAAAATAAATATAATTATTTCACTTAGCCTGTATTACAATCGTTGTTCCTACGTTGTTTCACGGCAATAGCGGGATTACCCGTGCCAGTGATCTATAGAACGCTTTTAGTGTCCAGCACATATTGCTTCACTGGTCAGACCTATCTTAATAAATTAACTAATTAAAGTAGAAAATTGGAATATTCAAATTCCATGGATTTTTCAAAATCAAGGAGAAAATTTTGTTTTTTAAAAATTATTTAACAAACCAAAAATTACATTAACATACTAATATAACAAAGATAATTAAATTAAAATACAGAAAGGAGAAAAATAAATTAAATAATATAATCATAAAAATATTAAATGTAAAAAAACTAATTAATAAAGGTGTATAAATACGAAAATAATTAGAATCGTACAGTTAAGAACAAAAAAAAAACAACATACAAAAATGGTTTTGTTAATTCATTATATGAGTCCCGCGACTCTCCCTGGATAACTTATATTTAACTAGTAACTCCCGACAATGTTATTTGGCAGGTATGTAATGTAAACATTTATAACTGACTCAACGTGGATGTGATAATTTTTTAATGATTAATGTAGGTAGATACTTTGTTATCATGTCAATTATTGTATATTTTTTAGGCAAAATCTTAAGTAGTCAACGAGAACATGATAAACATTATATATTATACAATGGAGACGAGGCATAACACAGGTCATCCAAAAATAATACGACAGTATATTATACACCACGTTATGATTTTCAAGCACAATAGTTAATTTTGATGACCTACTATAAAACTTATATTATTTGATAGTGAGAGTTGTCCAGATACATCGGTCATGGTCAAAAAAAGATCTGATTAATACTTCTGATTCCTCATTAGATATTGAATAATAAATTCAATAAAATGGTAATAAAACAAATACTGGTTTAAATCCAGCATAATTTAGCACATTTTAATAAGCTAAAAACAAAATAGTCTAGTAAACACGTGTAACGTCACGAACGCTAGACGTCTTTTTAAAAACACACTACAACCTCGTGACAGACCAGTTTGAATATTTTTTTATAATATTATTAATATTATTTTCCGTCATAATATTTTATAACACAATTACATCCAACACCCATGGGCCCAAGGCGGGCGAACTGCAAAGCCAAAATCAACATCTCAAGACATAATCAGTCAGTTATAACTCTCCCTTGATCGCTCTCCATATTACAAAGGTAATAGTCCCCGTTTTGTTTACCCTTTTTCTACTTCTCCATTTTTCGTTCAATACACAAATAAAATATGATGTTGCAAAGTTCTTCTGCTTCTGTAGTAAATGACAATTAAACTACGCGTTAAGCACACGTAATATGATAGCCCCGTAATGAAAGTGGCGTATATAATATATAAATCTTTAGATTCTGTGGAGTCAAGTTCTCATCGTGTTTATCTAAGTTTATTTCAGTAATCGGCCTTAAAAAGCCAATTATTATTATTATGTATATTAAAAAGTAGATTTTGCAACGAGCCCCGTTTTCCTTCTAGTTATTTTATTACAAAAAGATTCGTCTTAAGATGGTACAATGCTTAGTATATCCTAAACTATATTTGCCACACTGCCCCTTTTATTGTATTTCCCCAATTATTTTGTAAAGCACATATGCCATGTGTCAAATTAATTATATTATTCTTTTTGTGTACCTGCCATGTGTCAAATTATTACCTATATTATTTAAAATGTACAAATATAAATTATTATTCTCATGTAAAATACACAAACCCATGATTACACTTTAAAACCTTCTTTTTTTCTTTTATTTTTTTTCATCTAATATAAAGCGTCACCTAATTCTCTTTCTTAATTTTTTATTATTTTAACTAAATTGTACAAAGCCCATAGGCTCCACTGATTTGTCTTTCGGGACATCACACGGTGCAGCATATGGGTCATCATATAAGTGTTCCCTTTGTGAAATGGGTGGTAAACAGACTCCTCAAAAAGTCGAAATTTCACACACGATATTGTACGAAAAACAATACAATTAGAATTCGACAACTTTTATTTGATTTACCTATTGTCTATTATTCACCAAGACCCCTCCAAAAAAAAAAAAAAAACGATTGACGATATGGGTGGGATTAACATTACACTAAAATGAATGACCTCACTAGTAACCGAAGGACGCACGTAGGCGAAACATAATTCCAGTCGTGCGTCAAGTCATTCTCCAATGACGGTGGTCTGACCAAGCACAGGCGGACACATGTGAGTTTGCGACAAATGCTCTAACAATAACAATAATGTGGCGATACATAAGCGAACCCACACGGGTGAGAAACCATATCTATGCAATATATACGATAAATATTTCAGCGATAACAGCAATCTGACAAGGCACATGCGGTCGCAAATCGTCTCGTGTGATGTATGCGTCAAGTCGATTTCTCAAAATTGCCAACTCGTTGTTTACTGCCAAAAGCACACGGCTGAAAAACTGTACCTGAGTGATATTAGTGACAAGTCATTCAATAAAAGTGTAATTTTAGTGAAGCACCGGTGGACGAACACGGGAAAAACTGCACCTTTGCTATGTGAGTGACACGTTGCTCTCCGCACAGACCGAAATTGAGATCTTGTGATCCAATGATGTTGAAGATCAATGAACTATGAGTACTGGATTGACAGAATTTAAGCTTGATTATCATAGTACGGTATAATATTGTCGATCTTGCTGTTAACCAGATAATTTGTTAGTGTAGTAGTTTTTCACTAATAATAAATAAAAATTTGTTTTTTTTTATATCTGTAAAAAAATGCATTTGTCATTATTTTTAATTGTTCATTTAAACAATTAAATATGAATGACGAGCGTTTTATATGTTCATATTATTATTTTAAATACTTAACTATAAGATACAATTGTTATGTATAAACAAAGTTATTAAAGACTCGGGTGAGTTTACATATACCCTTCAGGTTGGTAGTACTGAAATAGACATGCGATAGTTTATCATCGGTAGAGTTCATGGTTATTAAAATTGAGAGTGGAGAGGCCAACTCTATCATTGATGTTACCTTCTCTAGAAATATTGAAGTTATAGAATAACTAGTCTTGGATGAGATTAGTTTATGCGATCACAACTACGTGGCTTTCAGGATCGATTCCCTACGCGCTAACCCAGCACCTGTGGATAATAATACAGATTTCCACCCATATAAACATCGAAGCCTTTAATGATTATGTCACTACCACGCTTCTCGTAATGAGAGAGATTGTGCTACTTACAAATCTCGATATTGGCTGATCCTCTACCGAAGCATTTGATTTATATCTCGTCAGAACATACAATGTTTCAATACCAACGAGGACACCCGATTCTCCTAGTATGAGGCCGATATATTGGTAAACAAAACACATTGACGATCTCAGAAAAAAAGCTCTCTCACTGCGGAGAGCATACTAAAGCAGTTTTAAACAGTTCAGTCGAGGAGACTTCTAAGCCCACAGAACTGAGTTTACAAGGACCAGAAAAGAACTCCGCTTGGAGATCAGGAGGTCGAAGGAGAAAAGTCGGAAGGATCTTTGCTCCCAAGTGGATATTGACCCCTGCAGTAAACCGTACAAACTGGTAATGAAAAAGTTTGAGGGCAGTCCCACTAAACTGGCTTACAAAAAGAGAGAACTTGCCATAGCTGACCACCATTTTCCAACGGCCCCTACTATCAACTGGGAAGAAATGTTTTCGGCCGAGGTGCCAAAAATTCTTCTACACGTTTGACATGGAGACGGATGATTTCTTCTTTACTAGGACCATTCCAGACTTCGTGCAGGAAGAATTGCTTTCAGAAACGAGGTGCTTATTGACTAATAAGGTCCCAAGATCGTTTGAACTTCGTTTCTCGATAAAGTCCTGAAACGAATAGTCTTTGCTCGTCTTAGCAAGAGGAGTCTATAATGATTACATTAAGTCGTTCACATTCTCGTCATGCTCGAAGAAAGCAAAACTGATCTTAATTCATAAGGGGCAGGCAAGCCATTGGATTACCCATTCAATTTTCATCCGATAAGCTTATTGGACACAACGGGTGCTCATGGAGAGACTGCTTCTCCAGAAGTTGGAAACATATCTAGGCTCACATATTAGGCACCATCAATACCGAATCAATTTGGTTTCCGCAAAGGGATCTCTACCGAGACAGTTATGGAAATGATAACCAAATTGCGGTCATGGCTGGGGTTCAGAATTGTTTTGCTAAAGACCTATGTGCACTTGAGACGTTGGAGGTTGAAAACTCGTTTAACTCCCTCCAATTGCCCGGCATAGATGAAGTACTCAGAAGAAAGGGAACCAATGAATACCTATTGCTAATTATATTATTACTCTTTATAATCAGCATTAATGGTATAATGATAATAATATAATTTAGTTCTTTTTTCGACGTTCGTTGTACGTTGTCGTTTCACATTTGATTATTATTGTCACATCATCTTATACATCTTATACAATTCTATTTGTAATAATACACGTTTATAATAACTAATAATGATGTCTATAATTTTATTAACATTGTACTACTAAGTAATATGTTGTTAAAACTATAAAAACTTTATAAAAGCAAAATTTATTTTTTTACGAAATACATATGTAATTAGTAGGGTTAGGATGTTTATGCACTGAAAAATGTATAAATATGTATGCATTTATGCACTAAAAAATAACTAAATATGTATGAAAAATTTGAAAAATATGCATTAAAAAATCAAAAATTGTGGACAAAAAAAATTAAAATAAATATAAATAATTTAAACTTAAATAAAATATAATAAAAATACATTTTAAAAAGAATTGCATTGGATAATTATAGTTTGTTTCAAATTTTCTGTTGTATATCTTCATCTATTTGGTTGTAATAAATTTTTGAATTTATTAGAAGAAAAATATCTATTTAAAAATGTATAACCATGTAATCAAACTTTTATTAAATTCAGTTAATAAAATATAAAATTACGGTATTTTTCAGCATTTTGCATCGAAAACTGTCAAATATGCGCTTAAAATAAAAAAAAACACAAATTATGCACTTATAAATAAAAAATGGTAAAATATGCATATAAATAAAATGTGAATAATTTGAATGTGGATATCGTGAAACACATTTCTATATAAAAATGGAAGCTAAAAAAAATATGCAAAATCATAAACATCCTAATCCTAGTAATTAGTATTCGAATGACTTTTGAAAACAATACCATTGCTTACATCCTTTTAATACCAATGCCACACCAATACCCGAAACATTCAGTTCCTAATTATTTAGTCTCGATAAAATAACTAATCAGCACAACAATTAATCAAATTATCTTATAAAAGCTATAATCCATTCAATATAACTTTGTGATATTAACCTTGTGGTTAAAATTAAATTCTCCTCTCAGTACTTCATAATTGTTCATTTTTCATACGTTTAGTTTTGTTTTAGGCGAATAATGGATGCATTATAGCTGGTCGACCATTCGGCAAAATTGAGAAGGAAAACTTGTTCATCAAACTGAACTATCAACTACCTACATCAAATTTAGTGGACGTCGATTTCAATATTCCAAAATAATTTTAAGTAACAATGGATGGCGAACTTTTTCTTCGGTATGATAGTGGTTCCAATGACGCTGAACGTATTGTTGTACAACATTATCAATACAAAGTAATGAAAACTGATTTTATGGTGGAACTTTTATTGTGCTCCTTCGATATTTTAAAGATTATTTACGAGGGAGTGCACATAATTTTCAAAGACAAATTCAACTGTTATATATTTATATTAATGTTTTTAATATTAACTTCTTAATGGTTAAGTTTGTTTGTTAAAATTCTAAATATTATATTTTCAACTATAAATTTTTTTGTGATTTTTTTCATATATATTATTATTGATTAGTTGAATTTGTACATATATACATGGAAATCAAATTTGAAGCTAATCTTACACTTCTTTGGTCCTAATGAGTAAACACATTGGTTAGGATGCCCATGTACACGCATTAAATTCCAAGCCTTAAGTATAATTATCAAAAGAAAAACAAATAATGTCACTTAAAGTGCCGATTTTGTACAGCGTGCAAAACGTACAAAGTTTAGATGAAATTTTAATGATAATAATAAATACATATACATATCTACAATTCGTAAATAATTATAGTTAATTTTCTTGTGTTAACTTTATCTTTATCTGATAATGATTTATCGTTTGATGATTATGTTACCGTGAAAGCCCGATTAATAGATTAAGCTAGGATTAATTGTTTATACTCGGTAAATGCTGAACGCTATAATTTTATTCGGACTTTACTAAACACGTTGAGCGTATGTCCTAGAATGCACAAAGTGAGTTACACCTAAAAAACTCTGTAATAAAAATACCTAATAAATCCATATCTGTAGGATAACGATAACGCAACATTTGCTTAATTTTTTTTTGTCTTGTATTAATCAGCTTTTAATAATTGATGTCATATACGTCCTAGGATGACGTATATGATAATATATATAATTACAACGTGTTTAGTAAAAGTCCGAATAAAATTATGGTGTTCAACATTTATTGAATACAAATAGTAAATCCTAGCATTAACTAATAAAACCATAGCTTTACCTAGTAATAGGACTTTCGCGGTAACATTTATATTGATTGATATTAAATCCAATATTAAATTAAACCTATTTTTTTCTTAACCTAGCCTAGGTATATAATGTTAGTTATGTTCGGAGTTAAACATGAACTTTTCAATATACAATGGTGTGTATAAAAGACAGGTTTTTACTAGTGTTTTAATCAATTTATTTGCGGAATAAAAACAGGATTCGGTTTATATATAGCAAAAAAAAAAAAAAAGAAGAACATTCCAAAATAATATTAGAAATCAAACGAAAAAAAATAACAAACGCAGATTTTACCGACATTTCAAACGGTTTAATAACAGTGTAACAACTTACTATTAACGAAGAAGACAAATATTAATTATTTATCGCATAGACGGTGGTGATTCGTCGGTCTACTGCAACATTAAAAATTATAATATATTCGACAAATGATACCTATTTTGGTAAACAATAATAACATGTGGTTGTACGGATACACTTCGAGAGATGATGAGTAATGTGCACTTATATAGTGTAGAAGCGAAGTGTAATAATTTACTTCTACACCCACGTCATTGTCATCACATTATTAATATTGTATTTTAGCCTTGTGAGTTTCGCATGGTGTTAATAATTATAATATATACCTATTTCATCGCAGATACATAATTATGAACCTACCTACCAGAAATGTTTCTGCTGCGCATACCTACCTATACTATTGCATTAATGCACTTTCGTTGATTGTCTGATTTGAATACAACATTACAGTCTACAATAGATATTCTGTTCGCTGCAATTTTGCGTTAAACGTGCCTATACAATGTGACCCAAAAAATCCCATATTACAGCCTTAGTATCTCTGTAACATATCAATATAAGTATTTAAACTCACCTTTTATTTTTTTAAAAATAAGTAAGACTTAACATTTTTTATTTTTTAAAAATTCCAAAATTTTAAAAAGATTGTTTATGCAATTATGTTTTTTCAAATTTTCAAGACTGTCATTTTCTTGATCATATTTTTTAAATAGTTTTGAAAAAAATTTTAATTGAGTGAAAAATGATCAAATTAAAAATTAAGTTATAAACATCGGAAGAATATATAGTTATGTTAACAAAACACAAATTTTTTAATTTTAGAAAAAATAAATTTTAATCTTATGTCATCCAATTAGAATTTTCATACTTATTACTGTAAAAAAATACGATATAAAAATTATTGTCGGCTCGTCAATGTAGTCCGGTTCAATACTGTTTGAAAGTAATTCGGTCTAGTTCCAGTTCAAATATATTATTTTTGCTTTGGTTCGGTTTCACCAAAAAAATATTATCAGTTCAATTTAGTCTGGACTGATCCAGTCAAAGTAACAGTCCTTATGATTTATTAAAATTATTTTTTTTTGTAATATGCATAAAATTAAACAAAAAACAACAACTATAGGTAATTGTGTTATAAATATTTATATAATTTTATTATACTGAATAACCATAATAATAGTCCGATCCGGACTACTACAAACAGAGCCATACAATCCGGACAAAATTTTCTTCAGATCGGATCGTCAGTCCGGTCCTAATCTACTTTATTAAATTTAATTAAATTACCAGTTTAGTCCAGTCTTAAAAAAATGTAGCCGTCGGTTCGGTCTGAGTTCGGTCCTTTATTAACATTTCAAGTCCAGCTCGGTCCCTAAAATAACGGACCGTGCAGAGCACTACTAAAGGCGATACGGGACTTTTAGGACATAATATATATTTTTCTGTACAGTTTATTTTACTTAACCCTTTATTGGTCGCGTGGCAAAATATTATCTAACCTAGGTATTATATAAGTTACTACTGTATATCATATCGGTTTATTACCTTAAGCATCCATATAGGTAAGTGGTAACATTATATAGTCTAAAATTGTAACTGGCTACCATACGATTGAGCATAAAAATATAAATTACCTTTTTTACGACGTGATTAAGCAAATCCATCGGCTTATTAAAGTTATAAAAATACAAAAAAAAAATCTTCACGATTGAGCACAACAAATTCTGCAATGCTACCATTTTCCACAATTATTTTGTATTATATATTATACAAAAAAATATTAATCTAAATAATTACAATAACACAATAATTAATATAGTATAAGTTCAAAAAAATAACATTATTTTCATTATTTTATGGTCACATGCAACGTATTGTTGACCTGTAAATGTAACTATATGGTAATAATAATACATATTCAAAGAAGCTGTTTACTGCTTATTGAGAGGTTAAAATTGTTGATTATAATAACAATAATTTATAATAACTTAAATAACCAAATAATTGGTGTAATAATACGTGAAAATAATAAATTACAACATCAATCTGAATGTGAGATATTCTATGCTCAATCGTGTTTTACCGCATCAACAAACATTTCAAGCGACTTTCGACTGTCAAACATGGTTCGTACTTATGCATAGTGAGAGAAATTTTTTATACACGACAAGCCAACGAATAATAATAATAATAATATTATTATTATAATGTTCAATAATTCAGTTTTTAATGTTATATATTATGAATAGTAGGTATCTGATATTATTTAAATTTTAAAAAGTGATTGTAACTAACATTATTTGCATAATAAATGTGTTTTATTGATTAAAAAATAGACGCGATCGACGACGGGTTAAATAGTAAAGCGAAATATTTCAGCCGAATGACATTAAAAGATTAAAATGGACATTTTTGACCAAAATAAAGGAGATACTTAAATACACATTATATTGAACAATTTTTGTAATTTTAACATTAATACAATGTAGTATAAAACTTAAACTTTTTAGATGGCAATACTAATTATTATCGTCAAATTTAAATTAATTTTTTTTTAGCATTAGCTTATTGGTGTATAAACTTTTTTCCCATCTCGAAAATTAATTGACTTTCAGCAGTTTAATTTTTAACAGGAATTTCCGAGTTTTTTCTTATTTTTTTAAAGAATTCAAAATATACTTTAATTTTATTACATTATACTATTTTTAGTCATAATATTTTTTTAAACAATGACAAAATACATTTTCTCTAGATAACAATAAACTCACATTAAACAGCTGTAAGTCTGTGAATATTTGAGATAGGATAAAAAATCTTACTCATCAAAGCTGCTTGTAAAAAATCAGGCTAATTTAATTTGGTAATGATAATATATTATTATGATATTATGTATAAGTGTACAACCATTAAAAAAACATATATTATTATCACAAATGCTCACACCAAAAGGGTTATACAAAATTAAGTATTGTACACGAACAAAAAACAGAAAAGTATTTTGACTAAAATTTAATAAAACTATGTTTGCAATTAAATGCAGTTTACAAATTAAAACATTATGAGTTTCAGCGTGCTATGACGTCTGTCTAGTTTTCCGTTTTAAAAAAGGCATGTTAATAACACTATTTCCATTAATGAAGCATTGATAAAAACAAAAAAAGTAGAGGCGTAAAGTAAAATAAGGGATAAAGTAGGTAACCACTCTGCTGTACCGTAGGTGTCGAGTGTACCTCGTCACTGAGGAGGAAGTCTACTGAAATATATGTGTTAAATTTGAATTCAATGATAAACCATTGCATACAAAAAACTATTCTGAGAGAAGACGGTCTGTCGGCTTAAATTATTAAGTATATTTACATTGCTATAATAGTACCTATAATTTATTGAACTATTAGTACTACAATTTCTAGGTTGATTTATTTTAACAGAAAAAATATTAAACTTGATAATGCTATTGTGAGTACAAAATATAACAATATACGTTAAAAGTTTCAAGTATCAGTGAACATTTTTTAACGAATCAAAATAATTAAAATCGTTATTCTTCGTTTAAATACCAAATT
Source organism: Pentalonia nigronervosa (assembly GCA_014851325.1). NCBI lineage: Eukaryota > Metazoa > Arthropoda > Insecta > Hemiptera > Aphididae > Pentalonia > Pentalonia nigronervosa. Next base: position 48,353 of record JACXSJ010000109.1, on the reverse strand, counting down.
TCTTCCAAATTTAAATTTAAAATGTTTGAAAAAAATCTGTATTTATATATTTTTTGTTTACAGTGAAAACTACTAATTTGAAACCTTGTATTAAATTTAAAAATCTTAGAAATAAAAATTAAAAACAAAACATTTTTATCAATTTTTGTGATTTTTTCGAAATTTGACTTTAAATACATTTAAAAAAATCGTATCTATTTATTTTCAATATTTTTAAATAGTTAAAATAAAAACTTATGAAAAACCTTGTATTAAATTATCATGCTTTTTTTGAAAAATGTTTTGTACAAATTTCAAGTATCTAATGTTATTCGGTTTTAAGTTTCATTAAAATAAACAAAATCAATTTTATCTTAATATCCTGGCTTTAAATAAAAATTTCCATTTTTCTAATTAACATTTTGTTTCTTCTGGTAATTTTGAAAAATATTGAAAATTTTTTGCTTGTAACCCCCTCCCCTCCAAGTACCAACTAGATCCATTTTTTAATAAAAACTAAACCTTCCCAAAATTTAGAATCCAAGCAATTTTACTGCCACAAAAGGTGGCGACAAACTGAAAAAAAAAAACACAATATTATAAAACCAATAGTATATTAGTACGTATGTACTACGTATGTAGTACATTCATATTGCTCCACTCAGAATTGAAAACTGTCAACTTATAATGTAGTACAATTTGAGGCGTGTCAAACTTAAATCACCCGTTAAAAAATACGCCTCAATATTACCTACACCCTAAAGCCTGAATAATATTGGGTTGGAATTGCATATTATATATGATTACCTATATGTTGTAAACGATGTAAGTAACTATTTCTATATAATACCGCAGCGATAGTAATTAAAAGCCAGGGAAGAAAAAAACATTTACCTTTCACTTCTAATACTCGTCCCGTCTAAACTTAAATTAATCATGTATGCCAATATTGTTCGCGATTTTATAGAAATTATTTTCTGTACGAGTTTGATGCAGTACCAAGACACATGGTTAATAAAAAGTGAATGTTATAATCTATATAATATAGCCTATAGGTAACATAATATTAATATATAAGTGACTAGTGTAATAACTATAACAGCCGAGGTGGGAATTTTATGAAACATTGAAACGTTATTGAAAATAAATAAGATATAATGGAACAGTGAACACAGTGATAAATATAATATCAATAGGAATAAAACAATATAATAACAGACAATATCTGATGATTAAAAGCATAATATAATGTTATATTAAGCTCTAGCAAGTTTCCTCTACCAACGCGGCAACGCGACTACCTGCCTACCTATAATTTATGAGCCTAAAATTAAATCGTCAAAACAACTGCGGCAATTATTAATCGATGTCATTATTAAATTATATATTGTCTAATCGAATTCAATTTGACTTGACATTTTAATATTAAAACGGTACCTACATCATAATATATGCAGAAGACACGTCGTAAGCAACACGTGTTAAATCTATTTAATAAAATAAATCGTAGCAATGACTCACGAAACACGAATGACGAACACAATATATAATATGATTATGTTCTTTATATTGGTATGCAGGAAGATTTAATTAAATAATTTAATAACAATTACGATAAAACGATTTTCATCAAAAAGACACAATATAACGATTAAAAAATGTTGGTACATATTATACACAATAAGTTTGCACGGACATAAGTCATAGGAAGGTGCTTGGGAGTCGGGGAAAGTTAATCAGCCGCAGGTTTAAAATTATAAAACTCTAATTTCTCCGAGTAATTTATTTATTTATTTCACAATGAAGGATTGTAATCTTTTATGGTTTACGTACGTTTATGATTTGGATTTTGAATTTTTTATATTAAGTCGCAATAAATAATAAATATAACGAAAAATGTCTGTTTTCAAATCTAAAATATAATTTTGAATAAATCATTTTTATAACCGTTAACATTTTTTCATTAATTTATAATGACATAATGTGTTATTGATTATTAATTGTTTGATTGGTTCAATAAAACGTATTTATAATTTTAAAAAACCGGGATGTCGCTCTGCTGTAAAATGAACATCAATAATACTAAATCATTTTAATTGCCCATAGAAGTTTTTAAACTGTCTTGGAAAATAACACATATTTTGTACAAAACCAACGAATTTTTCATTTTTAACTATGTCAAATGTTGTATATGTTACAATTAAGACATAATTTATTTTTATTTTTATTCGACGATATTACTTCAGTTAAAAAAAGTTTAATGTTTTGAAACAAAACTCGAAAAATACGACAATGCACGTACACTGGCTGGACGGAATAAAAAGGGCATAAGACACTACGTTTTCTACTGCGTTTCATTACAAAATGATGATTTTCCAAATCGTACTTCACCCCATCTAAATAGCGTCATTTAAGATGTTGGATATAATCACTAAGTGTTTAGCAATGAAAGTGGAAAAAATAATAACACTTGGCTGACTTAGGACCTAGAGTTATAAATTTTAACGAAGGCCATAAAATGAAAAAAAAAATAACTTTAAATTGAAAATTGTCAAAAAATGCAAATATGAAAAATTTCTATTCTACTTAAAAAAAACCTATACGTATCTATAAATAAACATTATTGCGTAGTTAGCTTTGAAAAACAATGCAGAGTGCTTTAAAATGCAAGCCCTATATAGTTATTATATTTAAACAAATGAGCTATATTATATTTATAAAATAATGGTAGCCGTGGTAATAAAATAATCACGACGCAAGGACATGACGTGAATACCCTATCCTATAACCCACGCAACACCCGAGTTCTAAATCCTTAGAATCACACGTAGACATGGGTATAAAGAAACATAAAACCAAATTAAACTAAACATTTCCAGTGGTAATCTCTGGTTTGCAGATGACGGATCACCGCCATTCGCCCCGTGCATATTAAACACACGGCGTGCGCCGCGGTTGCGGTATAAGTTGGTCAGTAGTCTGGTCGTAATATACACACGACATGAGTAATAAGTATAGTAATAACGATCCGATTATATAGGTACCTATTTATTTTCATCGTCTCTGTAGTAAATAGACGAATGAAAACAATATTGTAACATAATGCCAACACACAGTGGTCCGAAAAAAACATAGTAGGTGCATTATAATGTTTGTATTTTTACAATAAATTTTTATTCTTTGACATTCTGCGAGAAACCAAGTCTAACGAAAATAAAATAGCTGTGTGAAGTGACTCGGTAAGTGTGTAAAATACTTTAAATTTAAAGACAATAATGAAGAAGTATATAAACTTTAAATATGACAATTACTTATCATCTAATCTCGTGATTATTGAGTACATTATGATATATAATTAAAAAACTTTTTTCCAATCCTTTTCGTTTCAGACCACATATAAAATATAGCAAATTATAATTTTATAATTATTTATTTAAAAAAAAAAATATTTAAAAAATAGTATATTTTGTATCAAAAAAACGTTTTTCCTGACATATTATTCAATAATAGTTATTGTAAATTGTAATTGTGTGTTAACTTAATTTATATACACGTCACATATCTTAATACATATATATAATAATAATCGAGTAAAATATATATTCTGCAGCCTAATTTAATAACTCATCGTGATCATGATAAATGGTATGACACTAAAATATCACCACTAAATTATCTCAAAAACAAAATATTGTAAAAATCAATAATATCGCCAGTAAATTACGGCATGGGAAAAAACGCCAGTATATCGTATCTGGTTAAAGTATACAATGATAATGTACAATGTTTAATTTTTTAAGCTACACAATACCAATAATTTATGAAAAATTACATAGTTTATGTGCCTAAAATAATTTATTTACTATACTTATCTATCACAAATCCTCAAAAATACGACTAAAAATTAGAAAACTATTTGTAACTTGCAAATATTAATATTTTTTATGTCCATTATACATTTTAATTTTCAAACATTTATTATAAAATGTTTTGAAACTTCTCAATGATATTAAAAGATGTGATACCTATAAAAAAAAATTCAGATAAGTTTTGGGTTCTGAATTGAGCTATAAATGTATTAGTTTTACAAAAATTTGTGGTTTTTTTAAATGTAATGTCACCCTTTGAATAAGTAAAAATTATTTAATCTTCAAATTCAATATTTTTTTTTTGATAAAAAAGTAAATCTTGTTGGTACTTTAGGGGGTATAAAGTGAAAATACACAGTACTTTTCATATTAACAAAATTTGGGTAAGCCAAAAATAAAAAAATAGAGAAAAACTGGAATTTTTACATAAAACAAGTATTTGACAAAATATTCAAAAATGAATGATCGTAGATACTTGGCATTTTTTACTAATAGTCTATATTTGAATTTTTTTTAATGATATAATTTTCAACATAATTTGACTCCGCTAATTAAGCCATAATGTATTAAAACAAATTTTTACAATGTAGGTAGGTATACATTTTAATTTAATTTATGCTTAAATAATGCAATTGTCAAAATTAAAAATATTTTTACTTGTGTCATAAATATTTCTTAATAACCTATATTTTTTATGCAATTTTGATTTCAGACAATATACTAAAATATATTGTGTTACACGGCACATTAGATAGGCAATTCAGATACACCATCATCAAGTGAGACGGTTTTTTTTTAATCTGATAATATTATGTTAAGTATACAATACAAGGAGGGGGACAACAATATGTTGTTCAAGTTCTTCATTAACTAAAAGACTTTCTTTAGCCATTTCTTAGGTAATTAAATTAAACAACATTAAATTAATGCTCCTAACAACAAAAACCAAACACGGAAAAATCTAAAAAACTAATCCGGCAGTAGGCTGTATTATGTTACCCCGGTAATATACACAAAAAAAATATATATTATATGAATATATAGATTTACAAATTATATGTAAAAAATATTTTTACCGATTTCAACCCTTTAAAATCAAAATTTCGAAAAATCATCTTAGCGAATGCCTACGCCATATAGCTATCTGTATGCCAAATTTCAATCCAATCCGTCCAATGGTTTGAGCTGTGCGTTGATAGATCAGTCAATCAGCTTACTGTTGTATATATACAGAAGACTGAAGATTATACTATAAATAAGATCCAAAATTTTTAAATTATAAGTGATATAATAGTAGTATTAAAAATGAATCGTATGAACATTTAATTTGAGTTTCTTATTATGATCTAAAGGTTCTGAGACTTTAAAAATATTATGGCGCTATCTATAAGAATCTCGCCTCTATAATGAATTTATAATTTTAATTGACTCTACTATGTAAGGAATTTAAAAAGAAATTTGAATAAAAATCATTAGATATGTACAAATTGGTATTTACTGTACATTATTCGTCATTGACTTCACATCCGATATTACTATGGTGGCAGGCGTGTTATTTTTATTCCCATTTTGATTACCTAGGTAATGTTATCAGTGTGCTTTTAGATTCTAAGTAAAACAATTGATGTATTGATTTTACAACGATGTGTGTTTTGAAAAATTCTTCGATTTTAATCATCAGTATCATTTTAGAGTTGTCAAAAGTAAATAATTCACAGTAATTTTCAGGTTAGGGAAAAACAGTCACACAAAATCAATTTTTCTTTTTGTTGTAATTTCAAAACGAATAACCATAATCCACAGATACTTGAAATTTTTACTAATTTTTTATATTAGCATTTAATATATATGATATAATTTTAAAAATATCTTGACTCTTTTTGAACTATTTATAGGCATATGAAATTTCAACCTTTTTTAGTTTTTTCAATAATTTCCAATTAAAAGTGTTTCGCTTGATCAATAAGCCTGAACACTTTATTCAAAGTTCCTCATAAGTTTTTAATAATGTAATTAAGAGAATAAGTTGAGCGTTATTAAAAATTTTTTATGTGAATTTTAAATAGTTGATAAATTTTATCAAAATCTTGAAAATTTGCCAATTATTTTGTAGTTAAAAATTTCTAAAATGTTTGATATTTATATACCTAAGATTTTAAAATGTAATACAAAGTTCCTCATAAGTTGTTATAATTGGAATTAAAAAAAAATATAAGCATAAATAAATTTTCAAACATTTTTTTATGTGCATCTAATATTCAAGTTTTAACGAAGTTGGAAATTCACGTGTAAAATAACAATTTCTCATCAGATGTTTTTTTTTATTTTGTTATAATTCAAAAAGTAAAATAAATACTTGGAAATTTCACCAAACGTTTCTATTAACATATTAGTATTATTTTTAAAATATTTAGATTTCTTTTTAGCTATTTATAAGCATGACAAATTTTCAATTTTAGATTTTAGATTCTAATCTGAGTAAAATATGCATTTCTTTATTTGTCTATAAAAAAATGTACGTTCGATTAAAAACATGACAAAAATATTACTCGACTAACTTTGACAAAAATAAATGAGAATACTATCGCTAATCAAAATGGAAATTACAGATAGATATAGATTTCTCTTGAAACTGACAGCATGACGAGTTAACATTATAGCCTCCTCGCGGCTACGCACTCTACAAAAAAATGTCTCCGAATGATCTTGACTGAATTTATATGTAATAAGAAATTAGTTGTTAGTTTTCGATTGTAATAGTTCAAACAATTTTAGTGCACCATGCAAACCCGTGATCATTCCCCTAAAACCAGTCTTAAATTCTGAGGGGAGCGAAAAAATGTGTTAATTTTACAATAATGTATATATTTTTTTGTTTTTTCTGTCTGTCACTTTTTGAGGCAGTTAAAATGTTACAATTTTCTACTTAGTATTTTTTTCTGATAGGAAATTGAATTTAGAAGTAGGAAATTCCCAATAATTTTCAAATGCATCCGAAAAAAACAAAAAAAAACGTCAATAAAAAACGTGAATAATTTGATAATAAATTATAATATTCCTGTTTTTTTTTTACATATTTAAGTTTTAACTGAAATATTACTGATTCATACACAAACTATTTACTTTACGATAAATTTATTATAATTAGCTTATATTTTTATTTTACTTAATTAACATTTTAATATTTTTATTGAAATATATACGGTGTGCCTATATTATAATGAACTTCATTGATAAATAAAACACATATGAATAAATTTAAAAAAAATTATTATTAATTATTTTTAAGTAGTGCGAACTACAATTTTTAAAAGATGAAAAATGGCACAAACCACATATTTTTTTATTGGTTTTACACAAATTTTATACACATTTCATTATATCAGATGTTCTATCGACCCATCGTTTCTCTAGATCATACAAACTTCACACACACATTTTATATTAATTAGACATGTATAGTTGACAGCTGACTATTGTATACTTGTATAAATGTATAATAATATTATTATGAATATTATGATAAAATGGTCAATAAAAGTGAAACAAACTTGACATAATTTATTAAATAATAACAATTATAATAAACAATGTATACTTATGGGCCACCTGTGGATATACTCGGTGATTTATTAAACGGTAGATATAAAATACAATTGAAAACCTTAACCTGTTGTGATCTATCAATCAGATATAGTGCCTAATGTATTGTCCGTAAAATTGTGTATGTTAAAACGTTTTTTTGACATGTTATTATATAATATAGCAGCTGCAGGTGCCCATATTTATTTTGAAATTTTTATATTTAATAAAACATAAATTAATAGGTATCTACTTGAAATTCATTATATTTCACTTTCGTAGAAATTAATTTTGCGATAGTTGACTAGTTATTATGATACCTATACCAAACTACCCTAAGTGAGTACAAATAACTTTTATTAAAATACAACATAAAATTATATTATGCTTATAATATAAAATAGTATAATTATAAGCAGTTAAGCAGTCTTAGTACTTACTCATATTATTCTGTAAACCTCTTTTTTTTTATTTAAAATGTTTAATGTAAATTTAGAGCCCATATATTTGTTTTTGTGAACTTTCCTCTTCTCTTTCACTATTGGTTTCAAAAGAATATAATTCAGCAATAGCTATGAATTTTATCTATTAAACGCAAATTCACGTTATAGTGTTATACCTTACATATTTCTAATATTCTAGTTATTCCATACATGTTCATTTTAATTCCAGTTAAACTAAGTACTATTATTATAATATATTTAACACAAAGGTACTAGAATTAATAGTTTATATTTAAACATACCATTAGCCACCGAGATATTGCATGAAATACGAGTGACAACTACAAGAGTATAATGACAATCTTATCTAAATACTAAAATATTTAAGTTGTAAATATAGTAAATTAACAAAAAAAAAACAATTTTTAAAATAAACTTAATAATTATTATTTTATGGAAAATCATAGCTTTAACTGTAATATATATATGTAAATTTTATGGCCCATAACCAAACAAATTTTAAAAAGGTAGGTAAGCAAGTATACCGATCTGCTGTACATTAGATGTCATGTTATGGATGTGTTAAATTTGAATTCAATCACATAAAATCATTGTATATAAAAAATAGTTCTGAATGAAGGCGGTTTGTCTGCATAATTACAAATTATATTTTTAGCTAGGTATTATAATTATTTATAGCTATTAAAATAATTTATTTCATAAAACACTTTTGATATTGATATTTTTTGCATTTGATATGTGTAGGTCATACGGGCTTGATTTGAATTTTTAGATTTATTAGTGGTATGGCATAAAATCCCTGAAAAGATGATGGAGTATTCAAAAACAAAATATTTTTAATTGTTTTGATGGCCATATTAATAATTATATATTTATGTACTATATGCTGTCTATAGTAGTTTGTAACGGGCAATGGCTGTCCCGACATAAAATGTCCAATAAAATATTATATTATTATATAACACTAGCTATCTCGTCCAGCGTTGCCTGGGCCAAATATTAAGTTAAGATTAACTTCAAGTGATTTAAATGCATCTAAAATGGGGTAGGTAATCTACCTACGGTGGTTTGTGGACCCCATGAAATGCGTAGGTGAGTGAAATCAGAATTAGAGAGGTATATGAAAAACATTGAGACGGTTGCCCATTCCAAAGATTTGCTTTTTTTTATAAATTTATTTGTAAAAATATGTATATGCTATATTTCTACTAATTATAGTAGTTATAAAATATGTAACCATTGATAACCTCTTATAAATCAATAGAGATTATGCATATATATTCCATAAAAAATAGCACTTTCAGTTTTCCCAGAATTTTTAGCGTATAATATGTACGTAGGATAAGATGTTATATGCCAGAAACCTTCGCGGATGTGTACTCGAAAACTTCCAAAAGTTTCATGGCGATCAGATGAACATTATAGGAATGCATACAGACATTGTAAGAACATAGAGACAAACATTCATTTTTATATATAAAGACAGTAGCCCGTCAATTTCGCTGTAGGTGTGTACCGATGTCGGATGTTTAGTCGTTAAAATTCTAAAAGCCTAACCTGCTGTAGTCACAAGTCTAAGTTCGGTCAAAAGTCAAATAGTTAATAAGAAGTAATAAGGAGCGAAAGTTTGGACTTGTGATGATGGGCAATGTTAATCTGTGATAATGCGTGGCGATTTGGACGGTTTGGCGGGAATATGTTTTTAAATGCAGAGCTTTAGCGTCTAGCTATGCGTCATGATATATGAACATTGATACCTACATTAAATCGCAGACAATATATATATAAATATAAATATAATATATATAGTATTAACCTTAATCAATAGCAATCTTAAATTTGTCCTTAAAAATTAACAATGTATATTTAACTCTCGAATGATATAATTTATTTCGAGTCCGTAAACGCGACGATTTGATGTATGCCTTTACCACATCTGCCCGATTAACCAATGGCGATTATATTTTATACACAAAATAAAATACTAATTCCTATAATTTATTTTTGCTAATACAATTACAGCTCACAGATTATATTAGTAATTTTTATTTATTAATGGTTGCCATTGGTTACAACTTACAGATTATAAGAATTTTATATATAAGATAAGTTGTAACCAATGGCAACCATCAATAAACAAATATTTTGTAAATCTCAAAATCCTTGTGTAATCTTCTTTAAAATGCGAATTTTGGTTTAAAAATACCTTATGACCTATTCTCAGACCTACCAAATATACATAAAAAAATTTCATGAAAATTGGTCAAATCGTTTCGGAGGAGTTCAATAACAAACACTATGACCAGAGAATTTTATATATATAATAACATTATACAAAAAAAATACAAATACCAAATTAAAAAAAATATAGATATCTATTTGCTAGCGGCCAAAAACTTATAAATTGCTACCGGCCCACCGTGCTATAGAATAGTGGCATACCGGATCAGTCCACTACTACATAATATCATCAATATTAATTTTTGACTACATAAATTTTATTTGGGACGCATGTATACATGTAGTATGCAGCCAAAATTAATGCTATTAATCAATTCAAATGATAAAATTTAAATCGATTCATATAAAATATTTTTAATAAAATAATATTATAAAAATAATATTTTTTTATGTAATTTTAATATTTTATATAGATAAAATAATACAAAAATCGACGACTTGCTTCCTTCACACATTCCGGCATTGCTACATTCTATGCAGTAGGAGCTGGTTTTCAAGCATTCGTTTTTGGAGCTACACCTGGTTTAGGCGTAGCTATACGAGATTTCGGCACTGTTTCGCGATTTTCTTTATTATCCTTATATGGTTACAATTATCAAATGCTTGCTTGATTTATATAATCACTGGTAGTTCAATCCTTTCTTTAATTTATCTATAGAATATTGCTGACTAATCTTGTATTATCCTATTATTTCTTATTCTCCCGGGTAATGGTCCAAGAGTTCCTGCTTTTGTTTTGTCCATCAATATGGCTACATATTTAGTTACAGCACCGGGTGACCATTTTGTCTAAAAACGGTTATAAGTATTTTTAGTAAATTGCATAAATATTTTGTACAAAGCAATACTCCATTCAGGCATTATACTGATATAGCCATTACTCATTAACAAGGCTCAGGACTTTTTCCTTAAGAAATTCGATATCATCAAAATAGGCGCTAAAAAGCATAATTATAAGCACTCGAATAAACATTTATAAATCATAAAATTGTCACTGAACAATGTCGTAAATAAATACCGGAAATTAGATAAGATAACAAAGAATAGCAAATGCAATTAGCTATTAAAGTGATAAAATTATTTTTCATTGTAATTTTATCAAAAACAAATTTTGAAGAAAAAATCTAGGTTAGATCTACATTATCATAAAGAAGATATATAAAAAACAGGAAATAAGATTTTATTTTTTAAATCATCAAAAAAAAAGCAAATTAAAAGCACTTTTAAATTTTGAAATTGAACTTGTTGTAACAACATAACATACACTTCCATAGCACTCTACTAGATTTTATATCAAACTATAAAAACAAGCAAATGCTATAAGTCTCAAACCCTGCTCATTCAGTAGGTACATCCTGCAACTATGCAAGTATAATTATTGAACTTAGAAATATATTGAAAAGAACTTAATCTTATTATTACATTTTACATTATTTTCCTATTTAATTTATATGGTTTCTGTAAAATAATAACAAGTTTGATGTAATTATTACTGACATAAAAAATCGTTCGATATATCTACAATCTATATTATAAGTTCTATTCAGTACTTGGGAATTAGGAAAAAGGATCATAAAGAATATAATCTCTGAATGCAAAGGCGTAAAATAAATGTGTTTACTTACCTGAATATGTATATGACTTATTTATTAAGATATAACTTAAAGGTGTACTCCAGACATTTATTTTTTTGAAGAAAATTTTTTCAATTGAAGCATAGATTCTATTATGGTTGCTAAATTAAAATCAATCGGCATACATATGGTCCGTTCTTAATGTGATTATCATCATATTTAACAAATCGTACTCAGAAAGTTAAAATTGTTCAATGCTTTCAAAAACAATTAACGAGGTCTCGCCGGACTCAGAAGTTTCACATGGAGGAATCTCTTTCCTCTGTTGTTTTTAAAGTTTATGTACGAATAAACAGATTTCTATATAGTTTTATGTTTAAATTCTATACATGTTAATTATTTTTCTATAATTTATAACTCTTTGCTCATTTTGGAATTGTAGAATGCCTAGAATACTTTAAATGGACTAAAAGTAAATATTTCGAAATGTATGAAAATAATTTTTTTCTACAGTCAATATAAGTTGCCCTTCACTATACTAGTAACGGTCTATCAATGAAATGGTTGACTCAGAATTAATGAGAGAAAATATATAAAAAGACAACTCTTGTAACTTTATACAAAACTTTTAAAAAAAAAGAAATTTTGAGTACCTATGTAAGAATCTATAAATAGTAAATACCAACCTCAAATGTTGATTGCCAAAATTTGGGGGGTGCAAACCCTAAAATAATCTATCTATTTTATTATAATTTTTGTCGTTTTTAATTTTTAATTAAAATCTTACAGAATTTTATACTTGTAATCTTTTTAATAACTAACAATCATTACCTACCTATGTATAACGTGTCCTCTATAATAAGTTAATAACATTACTTACACCATATTGTTCCAGGTCCAACAAAAATCCCTTGTGTTTAGGTGTTTTGACCGGTTCTTGAATGCAGTTTTTGTGGCCAAAAGTAACGGGGGGATGAATCGAGGACAAGAATATCATTCTGTCATTAGCCATGATTTTTTCCAAAGATTCGTCACGACGTAATATCCTCGAACAACATACACATTTTTTTTTCTTTTTCCGTTTGATCTTAATAACATTTGTATTTTTGTTTCTTACATTGTTCAATAATTTTATCCTATTTAAATCAACCGATTGTTTGGACATCGTTTCGTAATTTATTATTTATAAAATAATTGTTAGTAAAATTTAATGAACTTTACATTTAATGTTAAAAAAATAATAATTTTGGAATTTAATCATTTAAATTAAATCAAGTATTATTTACATTTATGATGCGTTGCTAAGTATATAGAATCTAATCTGAGCTATATATTTTATAGTTTATAATAATATACATTTTAAGTACCTTTCTATATTTAGTTTCTGCTTATTTGTTTTATTATAATATTAGGTATTGTTTTTGATTGAGGCAACTTAAAGTTTACAACTGTATGCAAATATTTATTTCTTTTAGGTAATGAAATTAAATTAAATCATATAAAATACATTATTAATATTTTATCAATGCATTACTACATAATATTATCAGTAGGTGCCTAATATTTCATCGTATTAGATTTTTATAACAATTTTTTATTTTTAATATGTCGATAATATGTTATATTATTGCTGTTTTTGAATTTATGTCTATTACAAGACATTTATTAGACATTAAAATTATACATCTGTATAAGACACTTGATATACATTATAAACAACTTATAGACATAATTTTATAATATTTTCATACAATTATAATTAGATGTTATTTAGATATCTCGCTATGATCTTTCTTAGTCATCTTATAAATATTTAACATAATATATTAGACATCTAGGTATTTTAATCTATAGAGTTTATAAAAATACATCTGTTAGACATATATTTTAAACATAATCTTATAGGAAAAAAAGATCTTCTTATCTGAAGTATTTATTTACTGGGTATATATCAAGAAAGACTATTTAATATATGATTAATATAATAATATAAGGAAAAAATGTAGTTTACTCGATGTTCTGCAATCTTTATATCTACGTCATATGATAATTTAAAATTAACTAAAACCCATACTTAACCACTAAAGTTTACATAGAATATTAATCCTAAGAATAATACATACTTTTCTATATATAACCATAGCAATGTAATATTTTTAACAAAAAATGATTTATTTATATGATAGGACCAGCTTAGTGGAATTAGATATCGACCGTTTTTAAGAAGTTAAATACAGACAATTTTCTACGTGCCTGCTTCGGCTCATACTATATTACTATAGGTATGTTGTGTCCTAAATTAGTAATAACAGATTTTTTGCGACCGAAATAGTCGGACACAAGTTACTTGTAAGTTATTACCAGCGGTGTTGTGTCTGCCCTGTTCAGATGCAATTTACCTATCGTATTAATAATTGACAGGTTATTTCCTAAACGATTATTTAATAATTTTGTCTCAATATAATTTGATAATTGGTTACAAGAGAAAAAAAATACTATTAATTAAAATATATTTTTTTAAAATTATGATTACAAGATGTTGGCACATCACCCGAAAAAGGTTTACCATTCCTGCCATAATATCTAGATAGAATTCATAAACTAGCCCTATTATCTCTCCCCTGAAAAAAAAATGTATCACTGACAACTATTTGGAAATGCTCATGTCTATTGATTGACGAATGACATTGAATAATACCTAGTTTAAGATTGTGGACATTGAACAGTAAATGGTCACTTTGTGCGGTCGGGTAAAAATGTACATTGCAGAACATGAAAAATGTGTACTATTATAGTATTATGTAAACATATAAGCAGAGCTAGGATTTTAATGTGCTAAAAAATTTCAAAAAATGTTCTTAAAAAAATGTGAAAATGACTTAAATTTTTTTTGAATAGCTTAAAAAAATTATAAAAATACATTTAAAATTCATACCATTTTAATAGTGATATGGACAGATACAGTAACACAATGAAATTAAGACTGCGGACGTACTTATCGATCCGTGTATCGTGTAGTAAAAATAAATTTATATATATAAGCGCAGATACTTAACAACGGTGATCTGAACAAAAAGGCTATTAGTTATGGTGAAATTGTTATCGACGATAACTTATCGTACTATATATGTCATGTCTCATGCCGTCAGCATTTTCGTTACCACATTATTGCTGCAATCGCATGTAACGCCTACCCTGGCAACTCTTTTTTCCCGTCCTCTCCGTCTCTTCTTTTACATTGTATTAACATATAGCCTTTTTAAAAATTCATCTAATCTTCTTGATAAATTACATATTGTAAACAATACACCCATCTTCGTTTTATATTCCTTCTTTTTTTAACATAGCCTGCGTTCGTGCGTCGTTCGTTGTCAAAAAATTGTATTATATTCGCTCGGATGCTCGCTATATTGTAGCAGCTCTTAATACCTCCATTTTTATCTGTATGCATCAGTCATAACCAAATATTATAATCATCAGTAAGATGACACAATAATCATTCTACTACTGTTCGTTTCGCATAATTGCATGTGCAGATCCATTGTGTCACGGCGATCAATAAATCGTATATTATTTACCATTCGGTGAGTACTTATTTACTTGGTTCCTCTCTAATTCTCCTCTCTGTTGCTTAGCCCAACTTTAATTACTCATTCTGCGACTTTCGACTTTGATGAGAATCGTCTGCGTGAAATTGAGATCTGTGCCATTTGTTGCTAGCGTAAGCCCGCCCTAGCAACCATTGTGCGTTGTGTGAGTGACCGCCCAGGTAGTCCAGTTACGGTGCGCTCCGAACCAGCTAGCAGTATCATCGTCATAAAATGGTCTTCCTTAGCAAAAGTCAGTTGTAAAGTTGCACCCCAATTATTATGACTCTGTGGTCATTACACCATACCGATCCGATCACGAAAACTCCCCTTACGACATAACTCATCTGTACAATCCCATTCCCTTTTATGTGGCCGTTTTCTTTGCACCTTCACATTAGATACATTTTTCTTTCCTTGTCATCGGCAGTAGTCGTGGTTTGGTTAATACTCCTGCGTAGTAATTGCCTATCGAACAATAATCAGGTGTTCTCTCACATTCGGTTTATGCAAGTCTGGTTGCCTATCTGCCATCCAACTACAAGGCGTTCTATAATCTTCGGTTCCAGTGTATACTATCGAATGGTACATAGTACTATCTTTAATATACAATATATATTATTATTCGTACCGTCGGCGGACAATCGAAAGTTTCTTGTTAATCGCAACAATTTACATTTACTGTACAAATTAATTGTAAACAATGTTCTAAAACTAGGAAAATGTCATAAAATTATAAAAAAAAATCACTAAAAAGTTGAAATTGTCAAAAAATGCAAAAATAAGATTACATTAAAATAATCAGTATCCATCACCCAAAACAAATTTTCTACGGATCTGTTTTGAACATCAGAAAAAAAAACATTAAAGCAAAATCCCAGCTCTACATATATAAATATACATAGTTTACCTTAAAGTATATAAAATATAAACAAGTCATGATAAATAATGTAGCTACAACTTACTTACGAAGAACATAAACTTTTTTTCCAAAATATTTAACTACATTAAGCCCGTTAGGGTGTTCATAACCTGTGTTGCTCCAAATTTTTGAATTAATACCGCACTTCCAAGGTATTCTTACTCCAGGTAAATAAAATAATAAAATTATTGCCACTTAAAAAACAAAATTTATTACCTTTAAGCAACAATGTTTATTTAATTTCTAAAAGTTTTTTTAAAAAGCCAACCAAGTTTGATGGTAGAACGGGAAAATATTTTTTCGAAGTTACATTACATTATATTAAACGACGAACCGGTGTCAAATCATCATGTCTCATGTCCTCTACAACATCAGTATTTTTTAATGATTGGCTAACCATGAGAAAAATGTTATGCTTTATGAATATACAAGTTTCTGTATCGTGTGAGACCGATCTAAGATATGGTAAAAATGGAGATATATTATTTTAGTGGTAGTCTGAAATTTTTACACTTAAATAAAATAAATAAATTTGATATTTAAATATATTTTAAAAGATTACTCAAAAGTTATAACTAGAGCTCAAATTTATATACATTTACATGTTTTTTTTTAATAATCCAAAAAATAGCTACATAAGCTACAAGTTTGAACTATGGTTAATATAAGACTTACCTATATTAAGGCCAACGTGAAAACTTATTAAATCATGCCAATGCAATTGAAAAGGGTTATACAGAAACATAAGATAACTGCTGAATATATTCTCTTCCAGTTGTTCCTAATTTGTAATAATACATTTTTAGACATCAGATAATTGTTTCTCTTATTACTCCTATACTGAACAGAAAAATTTTTAATCTTAAATTCTTATCATTTTAGTTTCTAGAATATATATTGTGTATGTATAATTACCAGTACTTTTTTCATGATTTTTTAAATACCTATCTAAAAATTATACAATTTGAATAAGAATTATAAATTTGTTTTTTTATAAAATGTCCACTTAATTTAATTTACACCTTTTATTTGCGTTATAAAAATAAACTCTCATAATATACACACCAATATTTGTCTTATATTGATGTATCATACATTTTAGCAACCAATATTTTTAACTCAAAATATACTTTGAGTAGGTAATATGCTGCTATATTTCTTTAAAGACATTGATGTATCATGTATGGATTATAAACAGTTGATTAAGTACTTTTTAAGTTCTAACCAATTATTTGTTAAGAAAAGTAACACAATAAAAAAAAATATTTTGCATATTGTTACAATTTTAACATTGAATTACACGCACACTTGTCTAAATGACCATAATTTTTACACATAACTTATAAATTTGTTTTAGCTATAATTTAATGCAACTAAAACTTCTTGTATAAGACATTTATTAATATTATTTTATGAATTTTGTATTTTTAATCATTAAAGTGAAAAACAAAATATAAGTGTAAGTTATCTATTTATTTATTCAATCAAAATTCATGTAATTGCTAGTGGCTACTCTTTAAAAAAAAAGTGTTACTATTTATATATATATTAAATTTGAGTAAAGATTATCATGCACTGCCAAAATGACATTGTGCATGTTATCATGTAACAAAATTGGATATACGATTAAAAATTAATTTTAAATATAAAATAATATGGATAAATTATAATATGAATTTAAAAATTTGATTGGTTGTTTATTAAAAAAATAAACTAAATAATTGAAGTTCAGCAATATTTGAGTTAAAAAATTACAATAAATTAGTATATGTAATCTGAAAATGAAAACTTATATTTCTATGATATCCTCAACCCTCGTAATAAATAAAAGGTACACTTTACATCTTAACATATAAGTTATAAAACTTAAAATGTATACTGTTATAAAGGTTTGTACAATTAAACCAACTTCAAGTTTGTATACGTTCAATCAAATACAGTTATAATATAATTCTATTTTTTATTTTCGAAATAACTTTTTTAAATGTCACATTAAATAATACAGTGGTTAATATTTTGTTTAAATACTCATGAAAATATTATTATACAGCCCATAAAACATTAAGGTATAGAAGTATAGTGATGGATTATTATAATATTGATAAACTCCACTAATGGGTGTATTAATTTAGTAGGTAACATATGTTTTGTTAATTATACAACAATTTATAACAATTTGAAGTTTACAATGAATAATAATTAATAGTCTAAACTTAAAATTAAAACTATAAATAATAACCAATGTTTAACTATGATTTAGTATTCAAAAGTCAAATTAATTAGTAGATAGTAAGTTTTTGCTTATGTATCATAAAAACAGTTAATATCTAAAGTCTAAATTCAATTTATATGGTTTATTAAAAGTAAAAATATTTCTATAAAAAGGGATTAAGCTTCTATTAAATTTTTAGAATTTAAAGATATTATTATAATAATTATATTAAGTAACTTACACGTTAGAGTACATTATTTTGAAGAAAAACCCAAATTGTCTACATATTTGTACTCACATAATTAATATTAATAATAATAAAAAATGATAAGTACAATTCATTTTTAAATAGACCACTGAAATTTTAGAAAACACAGGTTATGTTCTTAAGTTAAAGTTTGTTAATAAATTATTTCACTTTAATACTAAAAGTAACAAAATAGGGTTGGCTCTATTGAACCAAAATTGTGTATAATGTATATGGATTAGAAAGAGAAAATAAATAGTATGGTGACATTCTTTCTTTCATTTTTGCATGATTAAAATTATTAAATTTTACATATAGATTTTAAAGATATGGATAAGCTGCGAGTTTATTAAACTATAAGAAATGTTAGGTATTTATTAATTTTACTCCTCAGAGATTGATACAAATATTATATATTATAATGAAAAGAAATAAATCTTCAATTCAAGTTCCTATCATCCAGAAACCTTGATTTATATTAGAATATACAATTTGAATTATACACATTTAACTATATCTATTAATCATTTTATTCAAACACATGTCTTTGCTTTAAATAATCTATTTTTAAATGCATTTTAAATGTAATAACAATGGTAAGAAACACTAAATTTTTAACATTTTTGTTATACTTTTTAGTCTTTAAAGTTAGAAAAACAGTAATGAAATTATCGACATATTTGGGTTTTTTTTCATTAATTTATTAAAAAAAATACAATTGTTGTTTTGAAAAAAAGATTGTAAATCATTTAAAACCAGTGGTACAAATTCCCCAGGAGCAGAGGGATTTGTTCCCTCCCCTGAAATATATGGTGGTAGGTAGTATGTATATAGTAGATCCTAGTAACTGGTGAAGCTTAAATACTTATATAATTATAAGTATTATAAATGTATAATTAACTTGTAATACACATAATAATTAATGAGGGGAGGAGGGGATGCCGACTAATAAATTTCTAATTTTGCCCATGTAAAAATAAAATTAAATGTGCCACTGTTCAAATTGTTGTCACACTTATTAACACAATTGTTAATTTTTAATTTTATTCTGTAATGTTTAATTATTACTTGATGAAGAAATAGTTTTAATTAAATAATATTACAACAAATAATTATTATTAAAGATGGTCATAGTATATAAACTTTTTTATATTATAATATGATAAATTGATTTATATTATAAATTAATTCCAGGAACATTTAAATGAGTTATTACAATACAAGCATGTTCTTTGGGATAATTAAAATAAGTTAAACATAAGGGAAAATGGTAATAGTAGATAAACAAAATATTTAAAAGTAGTTTTAGTTACTTTACAAGTAACTTAAAACTCATTCAACTAGGTAAATAATTTTAAGATTACGAGTTAATAATATTTAATATAATTATTATAAGAATGATTTAATAGAGATTCTGCAGTCGCTTTGTAATTGTTATATTTATATTTTAGTTACAAAAATTTCAATAATTCCATAACAAATTGTATTCAACCACGAACAACTAAATTAATATATATTAATGACATGCAATTAAATTAAAATAGAATAAAGATAATCTTGTTTAAGGTTATTAGATATATATGTGTGAAAATCTATTATAAACATGAATGGGGTGAAATGTAGAGGGATACCATTATGGGCATCAATACATTTATAGAAAGATACATATTGAACTAATTTAATAATTTTGTTGAACTTGATTACCATAGATAAATGAGTATCATCAGTTAGGAAACCATGGTATCATGGACCATAGTGGAATGCATGTGGATAGTGGTGGTAATTAAATCACTTGGAATTCAATAATTTTTTTTAATTGGGTTTAGTGAATCCTAAGGTATTATACTTATATGTATATATTTCACTAATGTTGTATATGTTTCATGGCTCTAATGTGGATGCAGTTGTTTTCATTTGTTCTGCTGGTGCTCTATAACAAATATTGTAAAATAATTATTAAAATAATGAATATACATGCATTTATAAATCAATTTCAAACATCAAAATTAATTTTAATAGGAAAATACAAAATAATTCAAATTTTAAATAATTAACAAAAAAGTACAGTTGATTTTAACATGCAATTCTTTGAATCAAGGAATAAAATAAATTGTTTCTACATCTTATATTACTGTGGTAAAATAAATGTTGGGTGACTAAAGTAATGAATTATGAAAACTAAAACTATAAAATCAGGTTGCATAAATAGTCACTAAACATTTAATGAATCAATAGAGGGCTAATGATCCTTTAAACATGATTTAGTGGCCCATGATTGGTCCATTAAATTTTATTAAACTATTAAATAATTCAGTATTTTTATGCAACCCAGCATAAGTATATCAAAATCCTATTTATCTATTTATAATGCACATTTTATACTAAATGATTAGAGCACATGAACTACCAGTAACAAAAGCAGCAATAGGTAATGCACTTTTAAAATTTAATTCAGTTTGCCTTAAGTAGGACGCCACACATCTGGATCTTCCATTAAAGTTGTGTGATGTCCACCCATGGGTTGAGAGACGTTATCAACAGGAGAAGCAATAGCTCCCATGTCTTCCCTAGATCCTCTATTTAGTAGTAAGTATTGTAACAAACACAAAACAAAAAGCCAGTGTTTTTAGAACAATAATAAAACAAACACAAAGTAGACAAATTTTTAACATTTACTTATTTATATAGTCAATAAATAAATGTGTAGATATAACGTAATTAAGAACTTACTTTTTCCCAACTGACATGAGACCATATAATAAACCAGTACAAAATACTAAAGCACTGGCTATTAATGTACTTGGACCAAAACATAGAATCAACGGTACTAAAGATAGCCTGAAAAAAATGTATTCAATTTAATTTAATGATGGATAAAAACTATATTTTATAATTTAAAGTCAATCATAATTTTTAAAAGTTGTAATCATGCATTCAACTTTAGTTAGTACTAAAATATTTAATAAATAAATGTTTTGTTTCTTACCCAGCATATAAAATAGCTCTAGTCCAGTATGGTTTATTTTCAGCAACATCACTGACTTTCTGCATATAATCGATAAACACACAAAGAAATGGTGCTTCTAACGCAATTAGTAAAATACCAAGGAGCCTGAAATAATACATAACTTAGTTTATTATAGGTATTAAATTGTATTAAAAAAATTAATAATTACTACTTGATATACATACAACTGTAAAATTCCACCAAATAAACAATCTGTGTTTAAAAAAATTAATCCCAGTCCATTCCAAATACCAGTGAATAAATTAACTGAAAAGATTTAACAATTAATAATAATAATTTAAATTTTCTATAATAAAATATGTAACAATTATTCAGAAATACACTATTTGTCCTTTATTATGATACATACCAATGCCTGCAAATGTCCCCAATGTTCTACTACCATATTTTAAATGCCAAGGAATTTCATCCCTATTTTCACCTTCATCGCTGGCCCTTTTCCAAATATTTGTAACTTTATCTCCCATAGACTATCAGAAAAAAAAATATTATTAAATAAAGTTAATTATTAGTTATTATTTTGAACTTAAATGAATAAAACATAATGTACATAAAATATAATATTATTTTTAATTAAATTAAACAATTATAAACATATTTTTCAAGATTGTTTAACCATTATATAATGTACCTGTGTAATATAATAACAACACAAACACATTGAAAAAAGAAAGCAATCCTTGTATTATGATATAATATTCATCACACTCTACTGACTTTTAGGTATTATATTACCTACATTAATTTTTATGGCCAGATTAAATCAATATATTTACATTATTTCTAATTGTAATACTTGTACAAAATAAAAATATTGAAGTACAAACAATGATTTTTTTAATTAAATTAATTTTTATGATAGTAAAGTGGAATTGCCATTATTTTTTTTTTTTAACAACTATATATTCCATACAATATTGCAAAGTAATTTATTCTTATTTTGAATATATACATTTTATGATATTTTGGTTTGGATAAAATGTTAAAAAAAATAATTATTTTTGTATAAAAAATATAAGTATGTTATACCTACTCAATGGAAGTTAATTACAATAAAAGTATATACAGAAAGTAAGTTTCTTATTCCTGTGGAGAAATATATTTTGTAATTATTGATTTGAATCAAAATGTATTAATTGCTTATGTTTTCTAATTTTAATTCTATAATATGAAGATGTTATCCCGCATATGTTGTCTCCGTCTTACTAAGACATATCAAATTGTATGTTAAAAATAATCTGTTTTACTCTGTCATTTTTAATATTATAGTGAATAGACCTATTATAAAATTTAAAGGTAAAGAGTATCTAATCCTGAGCACGTTGAAAATTATTTTTGATTTTTCAATTTTGAAGCTAAGTTATGAGCATTTTAAAATTATAAATTTACTAGAAATTTTAAAATGCTCATAATTTGTTTTAAAATTAAAATATTAAAATATAAAGGTGCCTTAGATAATATTAATTATTATCTTTAAATTTGATACTTGATCAATTCATTCAAGTATTAAAAATAATGAAGTAAAACAGATTCTACTTAATGTAAAATGTTCTATGTTATGCGTTAGTATAGACAGTTAACACATCCAGTATAATGTTCGCATAATATGAAGTTTTCAATTAGTCTAATTAATTTTGTTATAGTAATTATATTTTTCTATCAACAAATGCATTAATTTCAAGCAAATGCTACTTCCAAGGTAACCTCTGATAGTTAACAGAATAGTCACATTTTAAATACAATTTTTAACCATGATCTAGTAACTGAAAACCCATGAAAAATATTTATCTTAAAAATAAAATTTAATCATTTAATCAAAAATTTATTTTTTTCTAAATATTTAACTATAATGATATAAAAATGATAAAAACAAAATTTTCAAAAATAAATAAAAAGTACATAGAAATTTCAACAGCTACATTTTTACTCTTAAATGCATTATATATAAATACATTAAACATACAATAAAATTCTTTAATTCTTTAATACAATTTTCTTGTATTTAAATTTAATTGTGACATAAATGGGTATAAAATAATTTTTTTTGTCTTTTGTTTGACATGATATTAAATAATCATTAATAATTTGATTTCATATTTGTATTAAATTTTACTCTGATTAACCAAAAAAAAAAAATCTACCAAATTTAACATTCATAATTTACCAACTTTCACAAGATGTTTTTGAAGTATTTCAACTAAATAAATTATTTATTTGCTTTTAATAAGTTTTAAAAATATTTGTATGTAAAATAACAAAATACACAAATATCTATGACAATTATTAGTTATAAACAATTGATGTATAAATTGTAGTTAATATCAACTTAATATATTATTCACCGCTTATCAGGTTATAGAATAATTAAATGCATTTAATTTTACCCCAATCAGCAATAAAATTAATTTTTATTTATTATTATTGACACAGCTGTTATAATTGTTTGAAATTAAACTTAATAAAAGGTTATGAGTGTAGCACCATTTTAAATTTAATTATTTTTACAGTTAGATAAAAATTTGGTAGATATACAATATAAATATAATTATAAATATTGCATTGCCTATAAATTAAAGAGAAAACTAGTAAGAAGGCTTTTAAATATGTTGAATGTTGATAAAATAATTTCAAACAATCTTAAATTGTTATACTACTATTCTGATAACTCTAACAAATAGGTGGTAATTACAAAATTATAAAAATAGTAGCAATTTAAACTGTATTTTTTATATGACATGTAGAAATTGTTTATGTTAACATTTGGTAAAAATTACATGTAACCATAATTACTTTTTTTTGAGTCACGACAAAAAAACAAAATCAATTTTGTCAAATTAGGTTTAGCGTAAATATTATCGTATTTTCTTACATTTTTTTGTGGTGCCGCCTTTTAAAAAATGTTCAAAAGTATCAACTAGATTAAATTTTCTATCAGAAGAGATGATGAAAAAAATCAATGAAATATTTTGACTGCATACGTGTAAAAAAAACACTGTGGTTGTAACACAATCATTGTATAATCAACACATTTATTGCTCCGCTCAGAATCTAAAGTCTGGGTACAAATCAAAAATTTCTTATGCCTATAATTAGCTAAAAAAAAAAAAATTAAAATACGTTATGGTGTCTAGAAAATGCGTATATGAACAATTTGTAATTATTTTATGAATCTTTAGTTATTATTTTTTGAGTTACTTCAAATAAAAAAACCTATTTTTTCAAAAAATTGGTTTGCGTAAAATTTTTTATTTTTCTTAATTTTTTTGTTTTTCCCGACACTTTTAAAAATAATGAGAATTTTTGACATGTGACCGTTTCAAAGCATCAACTAGACTTATTTTCTTATCAGAAAAGTTGCTAAATTAAAAAATTGCAGTATTTTTACCGCCCCAAATTGTGATGATGACAGACAGAAAAAAACACACATTATTATAAAACCAATACCTACATTTTTTCACTTCGTTCAAAATCTTAAATGAACACCAGAGTAATAAAAATTAAATTGGAATACATTGATAACTGTCGATAAACTAAATTTTGTTCATTCCACAGATACGCAACATAAAGATAAAAAATGAAAGTATGAAAAGGTCTGTATAACAACATAAGTAGGAAATTCTTGTAATAAAAATATATTTTACTCAATATTATACCACTAAAGTTTTATATTTTTTTAATTATAAAAGCATTACAAACTGTATAAAGATAAAAAATGAAAGAAATATGGTGATCACTCATTATTTTGAAAAGTTTTAACACTTTAGATTCTAAGCGAAGCGAATGTATTGATTTTACAATGACGTGTTTTTTTGTGTCTATCACCTTTTAAAGTAGCAAAAAAGTTTCAATTTTCTTCATCAGCAATTTTTCTGGTAAGAAAATGAATCTAGTTGGTATTTTGGGGATTTTAAAGTAAAACATTTTCAATAGTTATCAAAAGCGTCGTGAAAAACTGAGGAAAAACAAAAATTTTTACACAAAACCAAATTTTTGGATCTAAAATATATAATTTTTATAGTTCGAGGTTGTAAGTTCGAGGAAAATTTAAAACAAGGTTTCTATGAAGTAGTTTATATTATAACCAAAAAATATATTAACTTTAATTTTTATAAATATTTTTAGTTCAAATTTGGACGAAATTAGATGTTTAAACGAAGAATTACGATGTTAGTTATTTTGTTGTAATTTAAAAATATTTTTTTGTGGATACTTGAAACGTTTAAAGTATATTATTATAATATTATATTATTCACACAATAACATTTTCAAATATATTTATTGTTATCGGAAAAAAATTATTTTAATAGCAATAATATTATAAAATATAATCAGCAATTCGGCTGATAGAGTCTTCGCTCAGAGTCGTTTTTCGTATACAATGATTTTATATCATTGAATTCAAATTTAACACATCCATAACAATAACCTACACAATACTTAATGTATGACAGAGCGCATCCCACTTTTCCACCTTTTTTAAAAAAAAAAATATTTTTTTCACATAATTTAATGTCATTAAAAAACAATATTTTTCAAAAGAAGTATTGTAGTGTTTGATAATCGCAGCATTTTTTTTATATTATTTTCTTCATTACCTTGTTTTTTTTTTTTGTTTGAATTTTTTCTGGGGTTCTAAAAAAATAAAATCTGTTTTCAAATTTATTGCTGCAAAGTTAACCTCAAATTGGTATGTTTATTTCAAAACACTTTGTTATGAAATAATTTCGATTTTATACGTTTTATGAAAAGTGACGCGAGTAGGTAACGCTTAAACCGCCGCTATCAAAGGATTAAAATAAACTTCATACATAAATCGAATATGTTTTCAAGTGTTATCAGAATATGACAAGTTAATAGGCGTTTAATTAAAGGCGTAGGGAATGTGGCGCGCCCATCGCCCGTTACACTTCGCAGTGTATCGCAATAGCCCCACACTGCCTTTAACTAGGTGGTGGGGACTGGTTCTCCAGGTTGGGGGTTTAGTGCAGGGCTAACAACCCTGCCTTGTAAAATCTTTTGCTGAGGAACCAAACAACAACAAGCCTCGGACATATAGATTAAAAGGAAAAATGAACGGACTCAGGAAACAGGATTTACTCTTTGGAACATTGAATGTGCGGACAATGTTCCAACCTGGAACAGCTATAAGTGTAGTCAAGGAAATTGAGAAATATAAAATCAAGATAGTAGCACTACAAGAAATCAGATGGAGTGACGAATGAACTATAGACATAAATGATACCACTATTCTGTATGGCAAATGTAATGAAAGACGACAGTTTGGGGTTGGTTTCGCAGTACACAAAAGCCTAGTACATACAATAAAAGAGTTCAAAGTTATCAACAGTAGAATTGCTATTCTTATAGTTAGGGCCAAGTTTTTTGATATAGTATTTATAAATGTACATGCACCAACGGA
>JACXSJ010000109.1:0-14335 GCA_014851325.1 Pentalonia nigronervosa | reverse complement strand
AAACTTTGAACACTTTTATATTTCTGATATCTGATCTTATACAATTTGGAGTAGTATCTAATTTTAGTTTATCACCTTAAAAAGTACCTTGGTTAGATTAAGTTAATATTTCAAATTATTTTTGATTTTTCATGATCAGACATGAAGATTATGATGCCATCCAAGTAGAAAAATATCAATTTTATAGTGAATATATTATTAAAAATCAAAAGACCTATGCACTATAACAACAATTATTTGTCTAAAATCTTTTTATAAGATTATTATTCAACCACCTTAACAAAATACAACACACTAGGTATTATAATTTAATATAGTTTTCCAAGATTTTCAATAATGAAATCAAACAGATTTGTTTAAAGTTCAACTACAAGTAGTGTTTGTTTAATGATTTCATAGAGAATGTTCTTAAAAAGGTAATATTTTAAAAGTATGTCAATAGTCTATTGATTACTATTATACATAATAAGGTGCTCTATTTACTATTAGAAGGTTTCTTCTTTCTGTAAACCATGTCTTTTTTTCCTCTCTGTTGTCACTTTCACTTATTGTTCTAAACTATATGAACAAATTTTGCAATAATAAATATTAAAAATAAAAATAATTGATGGTTAAAATTTTGAGAAAAAGTATTTTCTTAAAATACCCATGTAGCGATATCAGTATTATTGTTTGTTTTAATAAGTTGTATGTGCATGTAATGTCTCCGTCTTACAAGTGTACAACATAAAAAATTGTATGTTCACAATAATTTATTTTATTCTGTTTTAGATTAGAGTGAATTATTTTTTTTAAAACTATTCAGTTTAATTTAAAAAATATGAATGTACATAATGAATGTATTACGAATGTAAAATTTACTATGTCGTACGTTTGTAAGACAGAAACAACATGTGCAAATTTGGCGTCCTCTTAAACTTTTTACTCAAATTTGATAAATTGATGTAAATTTAAACATCACTCCACTGAGAATTTAAAATTTGAATTTGTATAGTCTGCATAAGCTGCATAATTTAGTTAAAATCGTGCATTTTTAAAACATAATTTTTTTATTTGCTTATATTCCTAGGCTTCAAACCTTAAAATCAGCCACTGTATATGATATAAATAATTCAACACAAACTGTCATAATTTCTTATTAGTCATAAACATTTCTATAAACACTATGAAATTCGAAGTAATTTTATTTTGAGTTGATTTTCTACATAGTGTATTTAACATTTTTAATTTGGGTATTAGTTAAATAATTAATTTTAGCTATTATTTATGTACCTTAACTATAATTAAATAAATATAAATTTGTTAGTAAATTAATTTTTGGTTTTACAGATAAACCATCATTTTTGAAACCCATTGATGGTCCAAAACCAGAATTTAATAAAGAGTTGAATGAAAAAGTATCTCTGTATCAAGGTGACATTACAAAATTAGCAATAGATGTTATTGTCAATGCAGCCAATTCTAAGTTAGCCGGTGGAGGAGGAGGTAAATATATATTTAAATTATTTTCTATTGATTTGTAAGTATATACATAATTAATAATCGCATGTCAATATTTCTAATTTATTATTTATTATATATATTTAAATATTTCGTAGTTGATGGTGCTATTCATAAAGCTGCCGGTCGAGAACTTCAGGCAGAATGTGCTGCATTGAATGGTTGTAAGACAGGATGTGCCAAAATCACCAAAGGGTACAAACTCCCAGCAAAGTGTAAGTTGAAAAATATTAATAATATTATTACATGTACTAATATATGTACACAAATGCACGGTAATCTACTTATTATATACAAATAAACCAGTAATTATTTCTGCAAATAAAAATATTTTCTAAAATTTCATCCATGAATTTATTTTTATTTTAATAGTTATCAGTTTTTTATTTGATTTTCAATCCATAGACCTTATACCAATAGATAATGTAGTATTTTCCATGGTAAACGGTAGCTGCACTGCACACGTTTAGCACCTTTGTGCATGTGTGCATGTGCAATGTGCATAGCACAAACTAAGTCATACTTAGATAAAGCTTAAATACTTAATTAATATAGTGTTATAAATTATTATTATTATTATAAAATATCAATACTTCTAACAAACAAATTTAACAAAATATGAATTCATATTTTAATATTTGTTTATGATTTTAATTTCCTTTTTTTAAATGTTTTCCCCACATAAACGACATTGCTGAATGTACCTCATTCCACCCAGGTGCTCCATTTATTAGTATAAGATACATGGATCAACCACTAGAATACAAGATAATTTTTTTAACACTAGAAATTACATTTTAAGTCAGCCACTTTGTGTGGAGGACAATGTTTTTAATCATTTTTATATCTTATCAGCATAACAATATGATGATATCTGATAAATTCAATTGTGATTTAAATTTTGAATTAATTTATTGACTTAAAATTTTGATTTTTGATTATTTATAATATTTATTTATTTTATTTCAACAATGCTTTCTATCTGCACAAAGCTATACAATTTTGCTCAAAGAGACTGATAAGCTATTTTATAAAAAGTTTTTTAATTGTATTACATTTAGTCCTAACACTGTTCTTTAGTTTAATGTTTTTCTTTAACTCTGATAATTTTCATTATTTTTGAATGTAAGATTATATATATATATATTACGGGCAATGTAAGAATGATCATTTTAATACTCCAATTTTTCATAGATTAACTGGGCAATAATTTAAGTTTAATTTTAATATTTTATCTATACCGTCCAAATAAATTTGGGCACTGTATACAATGCTCGGACTATGTAGACTTTTTCTGACTTTTCCCTCGAAAATTGGACATTGTATCACAATGCCTGACTTCCTATTTGTTTATAACATAAGCAAACCTCGTAAGCAAATTAGGGGCTTAGTTTTTCATGCAATTTGTATTCATATCAAAGTTAGTCGCTTTATTTGCAATTATTAATTCAACAATAATTTTGTTTACATGCTCAGATCCTACTACTTATTAACTACTTATTCACACAAAACAAATTTATAAACTCAACAAATACTATAAAAAAAACTGTTTTAACATTTTTTTTTTTTTAAAAAAATACTTTAAATCCATGTTAACCATAAAACAAGAATGATTAAAAGTTCAAACTAAAGGCTATAATTAAATACAATTCAACATTTATCACTAAATTTCAAAGAATATTTAATACAAAACCAATTATTATTAAATATTTTTAATATTTCTAAATAATAAATTTAGTAGCTTTGAACCATATTATGTTGAAGTCAAAAAAGAAAAATTATATTGGTTTAAATTTAAAGTTTTTAATTTGTACAACTAGGATAACTAAACACAGTACCTTACAAAGGCGCATACTATAATATTATTAGAAGTAGTATCATTTTGATAATCACTAGAAATAATAATAATTTAAAATGTGAATAATTAATTATAATAAAAATTAACATAGAACATTTTTTTTTACCATTAAATATTTTTTTCTGTATTTTAATGTAAAATTGTCAAGATTATATCTGGAAAATTTTATTTTAACGTAATAGTATGCCTGTAGCAGTGAAAAGATTACAAGTATTTAAAACAGAAGTTATAAGAAATTATAATATCAATTGCTATCATTTTATCATTTTAGATATTATACATACAGTCGGACCAAAAGGAGAAAATTCCGATGAACTGCAATCAGCTTATCAAAACAGTTTGGATTTAGCTGTTGAAAAGAAGTTAAGAACAATTGTAAGAATTAAAATTACTAAAATTTAAATTTATATTTTTTTTTTATTATAAATATTTTTGATTTCAGGCATTTCCGTGTATTTCTACTGGCGTTTATGGTAAATTTGACATATTTTATTTTTACATAGTTCCAATTTTCAATATTACATTTATGAAACCTTGTTTAGGGTATCCGCAAGAAGAAGCATCCATTGTTGCCTTGAAAGCTATAAGAGACTTTTTAGAGCATGATCATAACTTGGTAATTTATTTCAAATCTTTTCATTTATAGTGTTGTACAAATTTATATTATCATTAAAAACCTTTAATAAGTTTTAGTCAATTATTCTAGTTAAAGTCTTAAAATTTATGATTATGATATGAAGTATATGATTAAAACAAAATATTTAGATTTAAAAATTTACAAGTTTAAAGATAAATTTTATATTGCATCAAATTTTTGTACTATAGAAATCTATTTTTTGATTTGGCATTATTTATCAAAATGCAAACTAAAAGTTGAATTCAATCTCAAATTTTTATTTTACATAAGGTTGTGTTATTAATACCAAATAAATAAGGATAGTTTATTTTAATAATGAATACATTTTTTCTAGTATAATAAAAAAAATAACCTATGTATTCTAATTATAATACTTCAGTTTTATTAATTATTTTATAATTTATCAATTTATTATATTATTATTATATTTGTGTATTTTAATATGTTAATATTTGTTCAATATGTAATCAAAAAACAAACTATCATTATTTAAGTTTAGGTTTTGTAACTCTTAAAACTATAAAAAAAAAATCACCCAAACTATTTATAATTCACAAAAATTGTATAGTAGTTTACAAAATGATATTTGTTTTATTATTATTTAATATATGAGTATACAACTATGCTTATAATAGGTTACAGTTAGTTGAATATTCTTAATTGTAATAAAATGCATAAAAATTACTTAATTTAAAAATAATATTAAATTCTTGAATTGACATATTTTAGATCATTTAATATCATTTATTATCCAAGATTTATGGATTGCATCAAACATATAACAAGATAAAATTGATTGAGTATTGTTCTTGTAACATATTATATAATATAAATATAAATATTGATCTTTGAAATACATTAATTTGAAAATACATTTTCAAAAAATGTCATTAAACACAAAAATGCTTACAAAATCCAAATTCTTAATTATTATCAATAGTATTTTTACAGTTTTATTTTTTTTTTTAATATTGTTATATTGGTTTTTATTGAACGATTAATATTATTTTATATGCTATTGTTAATAATGTAAATTAAGTAATAACATAAAAATCTAACCAATATCCATGAATACTTTACATTAGTAGACATGCCTAGACTTGCCTAAGCATTAATAGACAATATAGGTAATGTTGTAAAAATCAAATACTTTTTTAACACTGTTACAACTATGACTAGGATAATATCTTAATACTGATGGACTTTATTGATAATTGTGGTTAGCAAAATATTTAAGTTGGGTTAGAATTCAAAATAACGCTGCACAATACAGATCCACTTTTTCAACTGTTATAATAAAAATTACAGAGTTGAAAAGTATGTTATTATTAGTAGTTAGTACCAATTAGATAAATCAATTGAATAACATAAGTTTGTTTAGTCGTTTCTAGTTCAACAAGTAAATTGATTTAACACTTTTATCAATTATGAGTGAAAACGTACAGAGTTATCATCATTACTTAGGAAATATTTCTAATTGCATCATTACCTGAAAATAATGAACATTAACATTATTTTCTAAACAATATCATGTACTGTCTAATTTGATCATAAATATTGTTATTGACTAGTTATT
Source organism: Pentalonia nigronervosa (assembly GCA_014851325.1). Lineage (NCBI taxonomy): Eukaryota > Metazoa > Arthropoda > Insecta > Hemiptera > Aphididae > Pentalonia > Pentalonia nigronervosa. Next base: position 8,764 of record JACXSJ010000109.1, on the reverse strand, counting down.
AATCTTAATTCCTTAATTAACATCTTTAAAGGTAACAATTTAATTGTATTGCGGTTGATACCTGTATCATGTTTAAGTAACTTATTTATTAGTTTTATTTTGGTAAATTAAATTTATTTGTTATATATTAATTTTTTTTTTCAGATTGAACGCATCATATTCTGTGTATTTCTTGATACTGACAAAGAATATTATGAGAAATATCTACCTTTATTTTTTCCTCTCGAATAAGATTTATATTATGTATTGTAAGATATACTAACCTTTTTTACAGCTTAAAAAATAATCATTTATACATTGTTTTAATTCGTTTCCATTTTTTTTATATTATCAATATTGTAGTGTATTAATACAGTATGTTAATTGTTTAACTTAAAAAGCATTTAAATATATATCTATCTCATTAAATATTTACTTTCGTTTTTATTTGTTTTGAAATTTTAATTTGTCTTAATGTATTCCAGACCATTTTTTCTATTTTCTAGCCCCATAACTGTTTGATTGATTATGTTAATAGTATTTAAAACAATTACTCATTTATACTTAGGTTATAACACAAAGTTCACACATAGTATTACTATTGAGTTTAGATTGTACATTGTTTATTATATGAAATATAGTAAAAAATAAACTCAATAATAATAGAAAAATAGCATTCTGTGATATGTGTTACACATCTTAGAAATTAAATTGTGTCATTTAACTTATATTATCACAGTTAAATAATATGTGTTAAAATGCATGTATTGTGTATAAATTAGTACTTCATGAAATGTTTATTATTTTTAAAATTACTATATATTATCCATTCTATATTTTTGTTAAATTGCAATCATCTCTTACATCTTCTCTGATATAACCTAATTTAATCTAATATTTGTAATATATTCTTTAAAATACAGTTTCCACAATAAACTGACACATCTTTGAAATATTGTGAGATACATGATGCTATATAATGGCTGTAACCATTTTCCTCCAATAAAGAATTAAGAATTTAATAAATATATTTTTGTCATATTATATTAAACAAACAAAAGAATTCCCTTTGAATTATCTACAATAAATTATAAATAAAATAAAATATGTACATATTAATTAGGCTTAATCAAAGTTATTATTTTTCAAGGTTATTAACTGTTACTTTCTTTTATAACAGTGCTTGCTTATAAAGTTCACACAAGGTGTGTTTCACAAATAATTTCATAAAAAAAAAATTGTTTAAGATATATACCCAATATAATGTACTTATTTATTTTTAATTTTTAAGCTTTTTTAGTTTAAATTATTTATTATTAATTGATTATTTTATTTTGTTTGTATATATTATTGATGGTAGTTAACTTTGATATAAAAGCACAGTGGTGGTAGTAAATGTCCAATTGATGACGACGTGTTATCCTTTTCCATAATCAACTAACAAGTATAAGACAACAACATTTTTTTGTTTTTATATTTTGATGTACTTACTAGCATAAGCTCTGTTACTAATACATAAACGAGCCAAGAGCTCGCAATACATTAATATTTACACAACACACGTAGATAGTATTATACTATAATTACTATTATAGTATTTTAAGGCATAATAACTGGATATTATAAATATTATGATATTAATAAAATTGATGTCATTATTGTTACACACTCACACAAATACTCGAAAATCATAATACATATTTTGCTATCATAATTAATATTATGATATTTAAGTACATTAAATCGATCAATGTGTAATGAATAATAATATTATACATGGTTTAAAGATAACTTTAGTCTACAGACGACCATAATATGAAATAATATACATTATCCATAAAATATGCCTGTTCACCTATGTATGAATACAGAATCCATATTAAACAGTTGTATTTTACACTTGCATCTTAGTATCTACTATAGTGTTGAGCCTTAAGTGTTATTTTAAACTTAATATTATTCAGTACAAATACTTTTGGAGTAATTTACATTTCGACCTAGTTAATTCATAATTATTACAATATATTAATATTGTACAACTTATTTTATTACTGGTGTGAAGTGATGAATGGTCATAAAAATTAATTCAATTAAAAAATATTTTGTGCGTAGAATAAAGACAGTCTAATTTAGATATGCTAACATTTATAGTAATAATAATATATTTTAATTAGGTATATATGTTTCAAAATAAAGCTTAACATACGAGTATTATTTTACGAATCAATTACAATACAGATTGTTGAAAGTTCAACATTTTTTTTTATTTAGTTTTAATTTATGATGGTGACTATAGGTATACGATATATCTAGCAATAACTTATAATTCAAGGTTTTAGGTTTAGTTGTTTACTCATATCATAAATAATATTATAAGTGTAATAGGTATATTAATTGTATTAGATACTACAGATTGTATATTTTTTACCTATCTATACATGCATAATACATTTATTTTTTTTAAGAATTAAGTACATTTTAGAAGAAAAATTATTATTTGGGTACCTACTTACACAATTATCCATACAATTGAGTTATTTTTTTCTTGCATTTGCTACAAAAAAAAAAAAGGATTAAATAAAAATAAAATGCTTAACTTGGACAATGTAATTTATTGGTTTAGAGATTATTTCTAATATTTGCTGATGCTGATTGATTAATCTACCGTGTACACGTAGATCTATCATCTACCGTGCTTCAAAATAGCATGTCTAGTCTAGGGCTGTGCGATTATTTTTATTAATCGATTATTCGATTATTTTTAACAAATGATAAATAATCAGTTAATCGAATAATCGAATTACCAAGTATTTTTTAATTGATTATTATTTATTATTAAAACAACAAAATAGACAAACATGAAAATATAATTATAAAAAGAGGTGTTAAAACATAAAAGACGAATACCATCTTAAATTCAATTCTTAACGGTGTTGAATTTATATCTGCATTTAAGCATTCATTGAATAAGTTTTTAGCGTTTACATAAAAAATATGTCCAGCGAAAAGGAATGGAAAATCATAAAATATTGTGTTTGTATTATTTATTGTGACTGAACACTGAACTACTGAATCAAAATGAAGAATGATAGAAAGAAATATTACCTACAAATATTATATTATTGAGTATTTGATTGTAAATTATAATATGGCGATTATTTAGTTAATCAATTAATAGATTATTATACTCGAGTATTCATCGATCAATTAATAATCATACTTTACTTTCAAAATATTTGACTAATCGATTATAATAAAAAATTATACAATTAATTGATTATTGTAGAAAAAATAATTGTAGTCCTAGTTTAGTCAACTATAATAAAATCTATTTTAAATTCAAAATTATGTTTTGTGTACTAAAGATAAACTAATAACAATAATACTTTGTAAATACTTTGACAGTAATAGATAACAACTAAAATTGCAACTAATTATTATTTAATTTTTATATATTACAAGGAATTATTGCACAGACTCCAGTATTAAAGATGTCACTGATCATCTATTGTAAGGCCCTGAGGATATCACTTCTTATATATTTAAAGATTAATAGATTATATTATATATCAATTATTTAAATTAATGCATATTACAAAATATGCCAATGACATAGCTAGCAAGTTTTCCAACCCAAATTGTATTTTTAAATACTTTGAAAACAATTATTATTATCATGCAGAAATCCCCTATTCAAAACAGACCGTTTTCTGCTAATGAGATCTATTTATATTCCAATGTACTGATCGGTCTAATTGCATGTTTAGGATTTTTATTATTGTCTTCTTTAGATCTTACTAAATATTATCAAATTTGAACTTGCATTTATCAAAATTTGAAAATTTATCAACAGTAAATTATGATTTGTTGAATAAAAAAATTTAAAAAGTTGTTCATATAATTCAAAGTTAACATATTAAAACATTCACATCCATTTTAATATCAAATTGTTATAATTATTGGATTGATCTGTATGCAAGAATTGAAATTGATCAATTTAGCATATAAAATAATATAGTTTAGCCTAAATATTTTCATTATGGTATACCTTATAAACAGTACGTTTTAAATCCCATTACTTAGTACAATCATATTATTAACATTTATCTCATTATTGGTAAGCATAATTATAATATAATTTTTAAAAATACATAATTAAAAATGTAACTTATATTTTATTTTATAACAATAATAGCTGAATCAAAGCATTAAAATACACATTAATAATAAAAAAAATTACAACACATTCATTTTTTTTTATGAAATCATTAAATTTTAGGAATACATGGCTGAGCATTCTTTTTCTTTTCTATTTCTTGTTTTTTCTCTTCTATAGATGTGTTAAGTTTGATAACTTCTTGTTCATTCTCTACTATACGTTTGACCATTTTATTCATCTCCTCAATTAAGGCAGTTCTCATGTTGTATACAGATACTTTTGAACACTGTTCTTTCCTGGAATTTAAAATAAGACCATTTATTAAATATTTGATTATTGAAAAATGAAAATTGTATTGTTTTTTTTTCATTTGTGGTGGTTGTATTATGAATTAAGGAAGAAAAAAATTTGATTTAAGAAATTATGAAATTAAATACATTTAAAAAAAAAAAATAGGAATTCAGAATTAAATGCTTTAAAAAATAAAAAGAAAAATCAAAACCTTTGATAGGCATGGGGTAAATAACGACTCCTGTCATATTTTAAATTATTTTTATTATTAAAGATAGGATTACGTGAATTTGTGCACCTTCCTAAATAATATAGTTTATCAACAGTTATTCTGTTTTTTTTTTAATTTGTAAAGCTTATTTTCATTAATATAATCATTCAAATAACTTAATAATTATGTGTTTAAATATGTTTTATATTATTAAGGTTTAACATCTATAAATATTTAAATAATTTTTGAAGATTCAAAAATACATATATGTTATGAAACGAGCATCGCATATCTTTCAGCACTATTAAGCATTATACAAATTTACTTAATATTATGTTTAGCCAAATGATTAAACAGGTATTTTACAACAAAATCATTTTATAAGTTCAACATAACATTACTATTTCGATAATTTAAACTTAAATCAATTTTGCATAGATAATAATAGTATTGCCTATTACCATTTTAATTACATTTAGTTGTTAACTTACCCACTTCCAAATACTTTATTTATAGTGTCTGTGTATGCTTTGCAGTTGTCGATTAAATTAATGTTTGTTTTATATCCAAGATTATCATCTTCTATGAAAGGTTTTGTACTTAAATTCACAATATCAACTTTAACTGGGCTTAAGGATTTCCTGAAGAAAAGAAAACAAATTTTTTAAATAAAAATGTTTACAATGAATCAATATATAATATATTCACAATACAAATCAAGCAATAATAATATATTAATGGACGTTTAGCTGTTTACAATGTAGGTATTTAAATACATTTTATATTATTTACCCAGTGTCACATCTGTAAAAAATATGATTGAATTTATGATCCATAGAACCAATATAGTTATGGTTCAGCATGCAAAATAGAAATTTGTTTGTTGACACACTCATTTTATCAAAAATATTACTGAATTGTGCATGAAAACGAATATCAGCAATACTGGGAGATAATACAGCATTTCTACGAAATCTGTACCAACCAACAATAGTTTTCTAAAACAAATTAAACGCGCATAATTAATTCAATATAAAATCTGATTCAGCCATTAAAACATAGTTATAATATGGTTTATTTACTTACCTCAAAATTTGTTGGACATTTCTGTAAGAAGTATTTCAATTTTTTGTAATCTATTTGTAAAGGATTTGAACAAAGTTGTTCTTGAAAATCTGGTAATGGATATGAAGCATGGACACCTAGAATCAAATATAAAATAATAAAATCCATATGAGCATTCAATATTTGTATATATAAAACACGTAAACTGTTGATTACATATTGTTTCTTCTGTGATAGTGTTGTTCAATGATTCATCAGTTATAACGTTTGAAATTTTAATTTTTTTATCACCAATTAGGAATCCAACCTAAAAAAAAAAATACAGTAATATAGATATGTAGATAACTATTGATTAATGACAAATAAAATTATTTAGGTAAAATACAATTTTCAAAAAAAAAATAATAATGGTAAGTGATTTTATTTAAGATATTTCGATTAAAATAATTTGATGGAGCAAGCAAGCATAATGTCTATACTTATGATCAAGTAATAGATAAAGCCTATAGTTATTTTTTAATTTTTTGCTCGAACGTTAATCTAACTTTAACGGGTAGTTAAAAATGCATTTCAAATTATGAAAACTGTATGTTGTATAGACCTCATAGTCAAGTTACAACACATTACTAGGTGGGCGCATGTAAGGCTATAGGGGTGGGATGACGAGTCGCAACGCCAACGATGGTTGATACAATGTGTTGTTGTCTCGGCTCCGATCAGTGTAATCTGAGCTCGTCGTTCACTGTTGACTGTTCATACAAAACTAAAAGATTTTTTCAAAAACGAATTTAACGAATGCACGCACCTGGTTGCACGGTTCCTTCAGGCAGTTGTACTCGGTGATGGACAGCGTCGGTGTGGTGACAACGAATCGCAGATTGTAGTATTCCCGCGACATGGCCGATGCGAAATGGCGAACGCAGGCAAGCTCGTGCTCAACAGTTACCAGACAGTCTGTTCGGTCATTACCAGCCGAACCGTTCGGGTGTTACCACACGAAGCTAGTAGGGTCTCCACGAACGGCGGTCGGCAAATGGCGGATAGGTGTAATGCCTATCTGTAATGTCTATTGATCGCCGGCAAACCTGGAAGTCGGACGAGTGCGTTATTTGTATTATTTATTGTATTTGACACTTCGCGCGATTATGATAAGAAATAATAAAACAATATTATTGTCAACGGAGATAACGTTGCTATACCCATAGATAACTACGGCGTAGATACAATTTTATTTACATCGTGAATAATTTATAACGTTTTATTGTGCATAGATAATATGGTTATATGGCTATACTTTAAAATTGATAAGTTTTAAACTGATGAGGCCATGAAATTACGTTATTATACTTTATTGCTTTAATGCTTTACGACGGCAATATATAGTTAAATAGACTATAACATTTTAGTTTGTGGACGGCACAAATCGATATTGATTATAGTATTTGATTTACAATTTTAATAATGCCAGAAGACAGAATTTAATAATACATAAAAACATCAATTATAAATAATAATTTTTATAAATCTTTGTACCAGACACAATCAAACGATTTTTTTACGGTATTATAGTATTATCATTGATTATTATTATTCGTATTCGTAAATCATATTGTTCGATTTTATATTTGTACGAAGAAAGATGTAATCGTAAATGCACAACAAATCATGAAATATTGCGTCTATTCCCTGTTTAATAATTAAAATACACGTATTGGTATATAATATTTATATTTATTTTGTACTCGATAATGGACGTGTAATAACGGGTAAAATACTAAAATGTAATTTAAAAAATATTCAACGTTTGTAAACTAAACTCTCGATAACCGAAATCGTCGTCTGTCGATTAACACATTTTCTATTATCCATCAAGGTCCAAAACAATGTGTTGTTGTACTGTTGTCTCGTAAACGCAAAACAGCAAAATTGTACGTTCACAATTATAAGATTACTCCATTATTTTTAAAACTGTAGTGAATTGACCTACCTACAACAAAATGTAAAGGTACGGTTATTATTTAAGGCACATCCAGTGGCGCATTTCAATATTTAGCACCCTGGGGCAACATTTTACTAGAGCCCCCCTCCCCAAGAAATATACATTTAATATTTTTTGTAGATAATAAATATAAATATATTTAAAATAATTATTAATATATTACAACAAACAATATTTAAAAATGTACTTATAGTTTTCGTCGTGCATGGTCTTGAGCAAATTCTTGAATAATATCATCGTAGCTTATTGCTGTAGTGACATCAGATTCTATATTCATGATTGCTAATGCAGATAGGCTTTCTTCGCCAATGTTCGACCTTAAGTATGATTTTATACGTTTTAAGGCTGAAAATGATCTCTCAGTTGAGCAGTTACTAACTGGGGTGCATAGTAACATTCTTAAAGCAATATCTATATAAGGGAAGATATCCTTTAAATTATTTTTTCTTATGAACACTAACATATCTTGAATACTTTGCGGAGGATTAGATAGTTTTCAAATAGCTGCTAAAATGAATACATTCATTGGGATATGAAGTTCCCAAATCTGTATTATATTCATTTCTTAATAGCTCAGCAGATACCCTTATGTATGCTGCTGTCATTTAGTAATTTTTAAAAAAAAGTAATAATTTTTTAAAAGGTTGTCACATGCAATTTTTCTTCTTAACAATTCTGACTTCAATTGATCTAAAATAACAAAATAGGTATTTACTTTAAAATTAGTTACAATACTTTCCATTGAACTATCGTCACTAAATTTTTTAATTTTTTTTTGTCGCTTTTCAGTATTTCTAAAGTTCATAATTCCACATTTTTCAATAGCATTTCTTTTAAAATTTTCATAATCTTTATCTGTATGAATATCACCAACATAGTTAATTAATGATTGATAAAGCTCAACAACAACACTTAAATCAATATTTACACTTTGAAGTTTTTTGCTAACTGTATTAAACCTATGTAATATGTCTCCCCAAAAAATTGACAAGAAAGATGTTTCTAATGATTTAAGTATTTTGAGTATACCATTTGCTTCACATCGAATAGCTGGTTTTTC
>JACXSJ010000108.1:99497-119698 GCA_014851325.1 Pentalonia nigronervosa | reverse complement strand
AATAATATTATACTTTAGTTTTTTTGATAATTACGTCGGGCGAATATACATAATACTATTGTAATGCTCGTTATTTCCTCACAGATAACCTGCGTACTTATATGCATATACAGGCGAATCACAGAGCGGTTCCACCGCACGCATAAATAAGGAGTAGAATATCCGGGAAAATTGTCGGAACCACGGGAACCGACTGCCGAGTGTTAAACTTGTATCTGCCGCGTGTATATAATAATATTAATAATATAATATTGTGCACTGTATGTGTATATATAGTTTTATAATAATGTACTATATGCATTATTGTTGTCGTCGTCGGTGGTTATGTGCGGCTGAAGTATAATATAAACGAGTCGTATTATTACAAGACACCGCCGCTTGTAGACCCTGCGTGCTTGTCGCGTTTCGTCTATTTCTTATGGAAATCTCAGCACGGAAAGCGGTGCGAGAAGAAAAAAAAATTAAGAGTAAATTATATTATGACGACAATGTATAGTGGTGCGTGCGTACAATTGAAAAAAAATGATGTTGCCTTAACAATAGGACCTATGTGTAAGTATATGTATAATGCACACAGGGTGATCCATTCAGCGTATAATAGAAACTCATTATTTCAAAAAAACTATTTACGTTTTTAAAATTATATATTTTTTTTACCATAGGCAATTTAAGTTGTTAAAAACGACATTCTTCTAAAAAATTATTTTATTAACATTATCGTTCTTCTTTCTTTTTTACTTTTTTTTAATGACAACGTGCACATTTAATATCCTATTCTAAAGCAGAATACATTTTGGAAAAGTTCAATAAATAAAATTTGAATTTTAGAAGAGCTTAGTATTTTTTATAGTTTAAGCATTTTAAGTTTAAATAAGAGAAGTGGAGTGGCAATATGATGCATGTGGTACCCAGTGAAATGTTGGTCCACAACTTCGCTCAATAAAACGTTAAATACTTATAACTACTTACTGAACTACTTGTTCAAAATTTGATTCGTATAGATAAAATTTCTCCGAATAGAAAATAAAACTCTGCTTCAAAATTTTAAATAAAAAAAGTATGTTATCAATCAAAAGAGTGAAAAGCTTAAAAAATGATAACGATAAGAAACATAATTTTTTCAAAAGATATTGTTTCGAACGATTTAAAATATTATGTAAAAGAAATATTTTCAGAAACCTTTGTGTTTTTTGAAATATTGAGTGGCTTGTTACAGTAAATGGAACATCCGTATAAATGTATACATATATAATTATACAAAATGTAACAAAGTAATATAAAAAAAGAAAAATGAATAATTGATATTAGTTACATGTATAAATAAAATTATGAAAATTTTATGGATAATAAATAACTTAAGATTCATTTATGTCTGAAAATTCTCAAAAAAAATATTTTGAAAAAGTTATTGCGTTTCAAATTAATTGACTTTAAAAAATTATTGATATTTTAAAAAATTGCAAAAAATAAACTATTTATATTTGACTTAAATAAACGTTTTTATTATAAACATTTTTTTTTAAAAAAATTGGTTATTTCGAATCTTTCCAAATTTAATTTAATTTAATTTTCAGTATTAAAATATAAAAATACAAATGTTATACTCCTGTACTGTAGGAACTTGTAACGCACCGTCTATAAATTATCTATAATATTATTTTTAAGAAATGTTGGTTAGAAAAAAAGTTTTTTTTATTTGTCAAATAATTTTGTCACACCTTGTACCTATACCTAGCCCAGATAAATGCTAAACGCACGACGAAGACGGCGACAACGATTACTACATCGATAGTTAGAGACAACCGGAAATTGAACGGCGAATACGGAAAATTTATCTAATTAATGTAATATTTACTTTTTTTTCCTCGAAAAATTTCAATACGGTATTGACCAACTGCTGTCTGAATAAAATTTAAAAAAAGAGTAATAATAAAAATAAATGCCTTGAAATAAAACGTCGCGCCGTGGCCATCACCCCAACTCATCCGGAATGAGCTCGCGCGGGTAATGTTAGTCATTTGCGTGATTAAAAAAAAAAAATAAAAAATAAATTTACGAAATTGCGTATTACCGCCCAAAATGTTTATATATATATATATATATATATATATATATATTATATTATATCCAACACCCGTAATACGTAATAATGCGAAAGTGTCAATTCGAAATGCTTGCGTTGAGTCAAGAGATTTTTTTTATTCGTTTCGTTCGCCGAATACATTTATTAAATTATCGCAAACGAAACGCAACGAACCAATACTACCTATACACTGACGATTTTATCAATACCTACCTATACCGACCATGGTTACAGTTTGAGAGTAGTTTATTGAACAGTCGAGTATCCACAGCACTCTACGCGTTAGCTGATAAGTCGCATACAACATCTCGCGATACATTTCGAGCGCACTTTCGGGGAATTTGAATTTGTTGAGGTGCTCGCCAACGCAGTTTTATGCGGCGTTACAGCTGCACAGTTGTGGTACACAGAAACTCTGTATAGGTACTTACCAAAAGTATTATACATTTGATTAAATTATTTCCCGTGACTGAATATTTTATTAAAACCAAGAATGGTATTTTAAATACGATTTATTTTAAAATATTTATTTAAATACTGAAATGCTATAAAGCGAATACTATCATATCTTAATTTTTAACATTGAAATAAACGTATGCGTCTTCATCGTAACAATTCATTAAGTCTCATGTTACCTGAATAGTTCCGACTAATAGCTAATAAAATAAAAAAAAAATCTCATATTAAATGAATGTCATGATAATTTATTATTGTTTTTGTCGGTGGTCTATGAGATAGCTGATAGATTAATGTTATTATTGTTTGACATACGAACGCCATATAATATAATACCAAATTTTATTAAAACATTTATTAAGAGATCTAATGCTTTCTTATTTAACAGAATGTTATAATTATACAATGCGTTACTGAACACTTTAAATCAAGTTAAGTATATATTTGTAAAAGTATTAAAAAATAATCAAAGTAAGCAAATGTCGTGACTCTATTATAAATGTATAGTTATAATAATTTATGAGAAACAGTATTACATCATATTTTTTTTTGTTAAGACCTATATGACACTTAAATTTATTTATTATTGTCGATTTTTTAAATACCTATTTTATTTTAAAATCATTATGTTCTTTAAATAATTTAATTTTCTAAGTTATCGCCTATATAAAAATGCTAGTGTTGTTTATCATGAAATAAAAAAAAAATGCTTTTAAGTAGCTAGATTAATATTATGAGTAAATAATAATAAATACAATTAATATATTTTCCACTTAAATGCACACGTTAAATAAACTGGATAAGTCATTCTGATATGTATTAAGTGTCGAGTGTACCTCGTCATTGAGCAGGGCACTGTAATGAAAGTGTTAAATTTGAATCCAATGATAAATCATTGAATACATATGAAAAAAGATTCTGAGCGGAGATGGAACATAAGCCTATATTTCTAATGATATATTATTTTTCTTTATGATTTTTTTTTTTTTTTTATTATACAGTAGAACCTTGATTATCCGTCAGTCTCGGCACCATACACTTTATTTATTATTTTTTCAATAATTATGACATGCATATTTATATAATAACTATTACTTATTGGTACATACACTATTTCTATCATATCTCTTATTCTTTGAAACAGTAGATGCACGAGTAGTGGCGATTAATCGAGAAAAACGGTTAATGGGAACAGATAATCGAAGTTTTACTGTAATATAAAAAATTGAACTTATATTTGCAAAAACAAATTGTATATGACGTATCTACCAAATTGATATTATAATATTATATCGTAATATAATATCATTAATTGTTATTAACGTAATTCAATATACCTACTCGTATAGGTATTGAAAAATAGTGTGAATTGATGCGTGGTATTAGTACCTTAAAATAAATTTAAATATTTTTAAAATTTTGCTGTGTAAAAGAAAAAAAGAAAATAATAAGCACAATAATGAAAAGCTTCAATGTTAAATTCTCTATAGTTAATCATTTTTGAAATACAAAAAAAACCATCAAAACCTATCTTGATGATAATTGGTTTTGTATGAAGATTCCAGTTTTTCTCTAATTTTGTTTCCGTTTATTTTGAAAAGTATTGAGAATTTTTACTTTTGAACCCCTTCTACCAGTAACATCCAATTTGCTGTTTAAAAGAAACACGCATGGTCACACATCGTCATGGTAAAACCAATACATTCATCGCTACGATCAGAATCTAAAAATATATATATATATATATATATATATATAATATTACCTAAGTGTAAGAAAAGTTCAGTTCAATCTGTCCGCGTTGTGAGTAAAATAAATAATCAACGGACAATGAAAAGTTCTGCAGTTTGAAAAAAAAATGATTATTTTATGGATGTCTGCAATGTTGATTATCATTATGACAGCATTTGACGAATACTTTTTCGTAGTTGATTTATAATAAAGATTATATCATGGAGGTATAAAGGTATTCTCGTTCACGTCATTTGGAGCTATTATAGTAAGTACGTCTATTGTTTAATATCCCGATTCCATTTACATTCAAAAATCTTATTTTATGACGGAAAAAGTTCAAAATAACGTTGTTATTATATTATTTTTACCTACGTACGCATATATGAGACTCGCATTTTTACATCATTGTACTAGATTTTTAAATAACCACAAGTTATTGGTTTTTTACCATGTGTACTTAATATCCTGGCATGAGTTCATATAACGTACTTCGTATACCAATCATTTCACATGGTACAAAAATGCATTTAATCGATCTAAAATTCTATGCAAATTGTAAGACTTGTTAAAAAAACTGAGATTAGAACTCAAAACTGTATAAAATATATAAATTAATTTCTAGCAAAATACAAAAATATTATCACATCAATAAGGTAAATTTAAAACAATATGACAATATTCTCGTGCGTTCATTTTTTTTTTTTTTTTTTTTTTATTGGTTAAATGAAATTTATTTTAAAAATGTTTTAAGACTTAAATATTCATACAGTTATTGTTGTAGTTATTTTTTGTAATTTGACATTATTTTGAATTTCTATTAAAAATTAAATTAGTATTTTGATATCCATAACTGATCATTCATGTTATGTTAATTTTAAAAATCGCTCACTTTTTCTATCTATGGGTGTATTATATTTTACATATAAACTAAACGTTCATGAGTTAATGATTGGAATGTGTTATTTTAATCTCACGATTTTATTAAGATAATATATAGAACTTAAGAATATTGTACAAATCTTTAAGAAAAAAAAAAATTTTGGAAGGTTGAATCTGATGAATTATTGCACTAAATCTCATTTTGAAGCATAATGAAAATTTCATTTACTTCTTTACTAAAAATGGTTTTGTTGCTCGGATTTTCATAAAATATTTCATTTATATATATAAAAAAATGCTTATGAAAATAGGTAGGTATTTATCTATAAGTTTATAGTTATAAACATACAGCAAGAGAACATTTTTAAAAGTTAATTTTTTGTATCGAATAATAATTAATAATAGCCAATGGGGATTAGGAACTCAATTTATAAGAGTTAACACTGATAATAAAATACCATTTACATATAATAATCATTTGTCATAAACCTTGATTGATAAGTGATTCTCTATCTATGTTTTCTATGTGTAATCATTAATCAATAATCATTATTTCTAATCATCTATAATGCCGAATACGTCTTAAAGAAAAAAACAAAATATTTTTCATAATTTCATTGAAATATTTCAAGGAGAGAGAAAAATTTCAACTAAAATATTTAAAATTCTGAACCCTAATTGCAACAATGCAATGTATATGCATGTATATGTAGTCTAGTTCTGTTTAGCATTAATAAAATGTTGGCATGTGGTCTACCCGAATCAGTAGCAGTCGGATCAATAAACTGCTCATTCATATGATAGCAGTCACACATCCGACTTTTTATCGTTGTTTTTTAACTATAAAAATATGCATTTAACCGGTCTCATATTAATATTAATTATTTACAACCGTAACTAGAAACAATTTCACAGAGTACCTCTACACATTAAATACGCGGGAAATTCATTAAATATATAATAAAACACGTTTATAAGTACGTTTTTTTATTGACATTTTTTCCGGCAACTTCAAAACATTTATTATATAGGTATGATATTATATAAACACGTTTTATATTTCGCTTTTAACTTCGACGACAACTTAATGGTAGGTACTACCAAACAAGTCGTAAAATCGACTGTGTGCGTTATATTTACGTATGCGCTACTTACCATGGTTACAGTAAAATAGACTAAATAATAGTACCAAATAAAATCACAAAAATTACTATTGTTATCATCAAACTAAATTTGCCGAGCTCCGTTGGTATTGCTATCGTGGATTTTTTTTCATACCCCCCGGTGTGTTCCGATCCAACTCGATCTGCAATACTCGGTATACATTTGATACCTAACTAATATGATAATATATAGATCAATGCCAATTAAACGTCTGCTGTTCAACTCGATTTATATAATTAAATATTACGATATTGACGATATTAAGGGTCGCTGTGTGCTGCTTTCGTCATCAACTAATGGCTTTTGTCGATGCATGTTTACCGAACTGCAGCGTACTATCATTTTCACTATTACTATGCACCGTTTAAACCGTATGATTGACACGCGCGTACTGCAACAGTTGTAATTATTATTATTGGTCCCGTTTGTAATGTCGTCAAATTCCAAATGCATTAAGGTTGGATTTTGTTCGCATAAATTTCGTATTTATATCTGTTTATTTTTTGATACAAATAGTAATAATAAATTACGACGACGACAGCTATAATGTAATTGAGAACTTTTGAAACCGTTTTGTAGGTACCTACACAAGCTAGCTCCGTCGAAAACCGCTTGTTCAAACGAAGAGCGTGTTGAATACTATAGGCATACATTTTGCGTCATGTGTGACTTGAAAAAAATTAATGTATTTAAGAGACTGAGAAATACGCGACAAAAAACAGAGTCATGTTTTTCATTTATGTAAATTCGTAACTCCACGAGTTTATCCATTACACAATTATTATAAATTTTAAGCTAAAAAAATATTTCTTTTTTTTCTTTTTTAATGAATATCAATATTTTATCATCACATTTATTTCCGAGAAAAAATAGAATCTAATTTTGGTTATAATTTTTTCATTTTTTTTTTTTTTTTTTTAATGCTTACCTATATCTTAGATTTTTACTTTTGATTAAAAACAGTAACTTGTTTTAGGTTTCATTTGTGGTATAGTAAATTATTCATAAAATGATTAATATCGAATATTTAATCAATATTCAATCATTTTTAATCGACTAAAATTTGTAAGAAAAACATGTTAGCACCTGTGTCATAACATTTTTATTCATTATTCAACTAATTAAAAATGTAAATGCTTTCTTATAATTTATTATTGTTTATATTGGAACAATATTTGTACAGATTTACAGCTGCAAAAAAATATAGATTGTTATACAAGAAAAAATAAATCATTATAGTCAAAATAGAAAAAAAATGGAATATTAGGTGTTATAATTAATTAATTTAGTTAAAAAATTTTTATTCAACAAAAATATCTACGACATCTATAATTTATATATGCAATATGTATAAAGGCAATGTGTGTATAATTGTTACATATAAAATCAAAAACGACATGACCGATTTTAAGAAAAATTTGAGAGACTGTTTTTAGAAACGCCAGGAAAGTTTTGGAAGTAAATTAAATCACGTCTGACAGGTGATGCTTAGCAAACTTTTAAAAATATTTTTGTCGATTATTACTTGCCAATTGATCATTTTTTTTACTGGACAAAATCAGATAATACAGGTAGTAAATAATATTTCTAAAAAATAAATATAAAATAACTAAAATTCAAATGCAAATAAAAAATGATTATTTTTTAAATGTCTACAATAGTATTGACTTTAATTATTATAACTTTTTCGATAAAAAAAACTTAATAACAATGCATATTGATTGTAGATAAACTATTAACTAAGTACAATTAAATTGAGTTGAACCTAATTTTTAAGCGTATATATAATACCTTTGTAAATAAATCTAATATATCATTATTATCATATATATATAATATGTTTTGAATATTGTAGACAAAAGGGTATCTACTTCAATCATTCAGTCAAGCATATTATTATTTTCTTTCTATGTCTCTTATGATATTTTTAAATTGTAAATATTACAATTTTCCCTTAAAATTAAAATTAAACTAGAAATTATAATGAATTAAAAATAGATTATTTATAGTTTCTGGCTTACAGATATTAAGCTACTAATCTGTGTATATATATTATATAGATAACTTTGAGTGAATTTCAAACTTACCTAAAATATTCTAATTCAGTAATTATATTATGCAATATATCAATTTGAGTCGATATGCGTATTGCGTAAATGTGTTTCATAGTTTTTTTTTTCGAAAAGAAAATACATATTTTAATTTTTACCTGGGTTAGTTTAAATTTTTAAGTATCTTTCTTATTATATGGTAATCCTATTATACACTATCCATTATATGAATAATTTGAAAACATATCGATGAAAGAATTAAAATATTTGAATTTTCTTTAATAATTATGACGTATATTGTATAGCTATATTATTTAGTTTTGTTTATATTATAATAAATTGATTTTCAGTTGATAATTTTCAAATCCATATTGTTACCCCTAACTTCTGTTCTTACATAGGTTTAAAACAATAAATGCCATTTCCATAAAGATTGATTTTTTAAGTATCTACATATACAGCTTTTCCAACCACGCGAAATGTATTTACCTATATTATAGAATAAAGATTATTTTTAATTTATTACACAATATCCTGCAAGTTTCATTATTCATATAATTCCTATATGTAGTCCACAAAGAGAATATAAGGTACCTAATCCAGTTAAAATACAAAATATACTTATGATGATATAACTCATTATTAAAAATACATTTTTGTTTAAAAAACATTTTTTCACTTGTAAATAATTGATCCAAAAAAATTGCTCCAATTTTGAAATACCTATGCAGTTATGCACGAAACTTAACCATGCAGGTGCCTAGTATGTATTTTTATCAGCTCTTACTATTGTCTAGTACCCCAAGTCTTTGAAATCATAATTTTATATTTGTATGCAAATGTCATTTGGTATGGAATTGTTATCAATAATTATATATGACCACAACCGCAATTTTTTTCCGCTATAAACTACATTTAAGTAAAACATAACGATCTGTAAATTGTGAAGTAATAGAGTCTGTAAATTACGCTGATGTTGTTATTTTAGAATTAAGTAACTTCAAAAATAACACTGAAAAAACTTTTTAAATTGCTTTATAAACAGTGGAAAAAATATAAAAGTCTGTGTATAATTTAGAATGTATAAAAAGAGGCAAAAATTGCTAGTAAACAAAATAAAAAACTCGTAATACAATTATTTAAGTAGAATTCCCCGAAAAACACATTATCAAATTGTTATAACAATTTCATTTTTTGACGATTTCATAAAACTTTTTAGGGATAGAGGTGGAACCTCTATAAAAACAAATTATTCTGTTGTTCTATATACTATTATTGAGAAGATGAATATTATACCAAAAATATACCGTTCTTAATTTATATAATACCGTTTATTTATAGTTCGTAGATTTAACTAATAATCTTAAATTGTAAAAACAAAAATTGTTAGAAAAATCAAAAAAAAAAAAATACATCTAATAAACACCCACTTTTAAATTGTTTTCATAAATTTTTTAAATTGATTTTTTTTTTTACTAAAAAAAAAATTAGTTGAGGAAAAAAATTTCTAAAAAAAATATTTAAGAAATTAAATAGGTATTCATTAGTCTAAATAGTATATTATTCATTCATTAGATATTATAGTGATTGCATGACATGCATTATTATTAAATATCGATAGGGAATTTTGGCTGACACTGAAGAAGTAAATAAATCTCTGTGTTTCACGAATTTCTAAATATAAAATTTAATAATTTATTTAATTTTTAATTCAAAAACAATCATTCGCAATAATAAAAGACAAAAAAATATCAAATAATAAAAGTAATATGAGTAATTAATTATTTTATTTATATTTAGAATTAATAATTCAAAATTAATTAAATGCATGAAATACAATACTAATACAATACAATGAAATATATCACTAAAACAGTAAACATAATTAAGTATTAATTGTTGTTAGCTGTGTATGAAAAAAATATTACGTATTGTATGCAAAAGATGAAATGTACATTATTGAATTCATTTTTTTACTAATTTCATAACAACAGAAAATAATATGTAGTTACTGTCTACTAATTAATATCGATAAAATATATATATATATATTTCAAGTATAAAAATTATAGGAATAACAAAAAATTTTTTAAAAAAATGTATTAATAATAATAGCAATAATATGATCCATTTGGTAATTTAGCCGAAAATGATATCGTTAAATTCAATTTTTATCAAAATTATATTATTTGCAGTAGATCAATAGAAATCAGAGACTCAAGTACTTCTTTCAAAAATCGTAGATGTAAATGGGAAAATTCGTTAAGCTGTTGTGTATTACACCGAGGAGGTCTGAGTTGACATTTTAATGGGCATTTCTGGTGATAGAAGTTTCTTGTTAAATATAATATAGAGCAAGTCAGCAGGAAAGGAAACAATTTACGTCACTCAGCAATAACGAAAATAAAAATAAAAATATTTAAACATAATCAATAATAGATACGTAATTTTTATTAAACGTACTCAGTTTAGTATGGTTATATTTGTAGAGGGAGTAAAGGGGTAATTTTTTTTACACAAATATTACAAAAAAAAAATTATTTGTATGAATGCAAACCTGTGTCAAGGAAATTTTACTAACACAATTATATAGAACACATTACACATGTTTGATGTGTACACTGTATAATGCATTTATGCACTTCTGTACTCGCATATAATTATAACGGATACAATCATGTCGACGGCGATAGCATGAAGAAATAGAAATTATGCGAAATATTCAAATACATAGTTTATAAGATTTATCATATGAATAATATATTATTAACTAGGTGTCTACTATCTCGTCTCAGTACTAAAGTAATACGTGTTTCATTTATTTATATATGTTATTTATAAATGATCATAGCATGAAAAAATATATTACAGATATACATTTATTTATTGTTATCAAATGTTACGTGGTGTGCTGTAGGTAGGTACTTAAGATAAAAGTAAACAATAAATAATTCTATTGAGATTTTTATAAATGGTCAATTAATTAACTAATTAATTTTTATTTTATATATATATAATTATAAAAATTAATTTTATTAATTATTTATTATTATATATATATTATTATTTTATTAATATAATTAATTTTATTATATGCACTGTTTTAAAAACTTTTTAAATATATATAAATATATGATTTTCACTGGTTTTGATTAAACAATTGTAATATATAGAATAATTGTTGTATGTAGAAAATACCTGAACTTTCAATACCTATACAAATTTAATGGATATTAATAAATATTATGATTGTAAATTGTTATTCAAAGATCAAAAAACGGTACAAAAAACAGCATTTGAATTATGGTAAGAATTATTATTTTCATAAATCACAATGATATACGTAGGTATTGTTGTTAGACAAGTGCACACACCCGGTCTTTTTTTATCCTGTCTGTCGCTTTGTATAAGTAATTGAATTGGTTAATACTCACCGCTTAACTACTTCAACTATATTATATATTTATGGAAATTTCTATACTAAACTACGAGATAAAACACGTCAGACTATGATCAAAGCTAGAAGTTTCGTTTTGATGCTCATGCGACTGTGAAAATAATTAGTAAATTAAAATAAACTGCATGAGCTCTATTTACACTTTTATAACATCATATTCTTAAAATTTTACCATATATATTTAAATACATACAATAATTCCATTAAACTTAACATACTATGACTGAAAAAAAAATGATATAAAAACCAACATAATATAAATAATTACCTAATTAACAAGTGTGTACCGTACATTTAATATAATACCTCAATATTATGATGTACGTAATATAATATTATAAGTTTATGTAAATACTAAAAGAATTAAATAAATTAAATAAATATTTATTTAAATATTACAGCTCAGCTGTTTGGACTTCAATCTTACGTAGGTACTCTAGGTTACCTTCTGCAGAAGGTATAGGCTATAAATATAAGCTTCTATAAGCATTTAAGTAAACATATTAAGAAATCATAAGTCAATCATTATTTGATATTATCTATGTTAAAAATTTCTTTAATTTTTTATCATAAGTATAATAAAATAACTATAAAACATTTGATTTTCAATTTATTTTTCCGTAGCTAGTGAGAAGTAGATAAAAATATATAATAATAAAGACTACCTTTATATTATTAATATTTATAATGACATACGAAAAACAAAACAATAATAAACTTAAAAATGTAATAATAGTACGCATTTTAAAAATATTTAAATATGATACTCAAAATAGTTTTTATTATGAAATACGTGTAAATATAATTTTAATATTTTTATAAAACATATTTCAGGCAAAAAAATCTTCATACAGGTACCTATATATATTAAAGGAAACCCATTATTAAAAAAAAAGTTTTTACATATTTTTTTTTTTATTAAACTATTTTCCAGTTTAATAATATCAAACTAAAAATAATAAATAATATTAAAATATCAATTTATTTTTTTTTATCTTGTATTTTGAAGTGGAATACATTTTTGGTTAAATTTATATTTTGGAAACGTGATTAAAATATAAAACCATGAGTAATTATAGTATTTATATTATAAATAAAATATAATAGTATTTATTTTGTATGAATAGTATGAAAAATAAATTGCATATATTTTAAACTTCTGCATTATACATTTTATTACTAAAATCTTTATTTGTTTAATTGCTTGCGTTTTATAGTTTATTTATAATTCATACGACTAGTAGTCTAATTGTGTACAATAAATAAATTTTATCTAATAACAAATTTGTCATGGATGGCGTGAAAAAAAGAGACCCACAAATAGGCTGCCTGAATATTAGTTATTAAATTGCGATTAGATGATAGTTATTTTTTTGTTTATTAAATTCTAAACACGTCACCATGTACGGTTTAGCTACAAATTTGAATTGCGTCATTGTTTTCTTTTAGCACTATTCGGAGTTCATTTACAATATTGGTGATTCCATTTGCATTCCGTGCGATTACGATTAAGGAGGTTTATTTTTTTAGTATAATTTTTTTGAGAATAATTTTTCTATAGCCAAGGTGAGCAATGATATTAAAGAGTTTATTAATAATTTTAAATCATTGATGAATGTGGCAAGTTGATTTGTTAGATTGACGTCGCCAAAAATGCAGAAATTATCCCTGGATTGGTTGGTTGTTTGCGATTATAAATTTTTTGAGGAAGCAGAGGAAAATCTATTAAGTTGACTCGAGATTTCTCATTAGTCTTAGAAATTTCTGGCAGAGACGATTTTTTTTATATCAAAGATTATCTGATTGGGATTTCCGTAATTTATTTATGCTTTTGAGAACTTAACATCCTTTATAGTTAGCTAGGCGAGGCTTGCTGAAAAAGGCATATTTTGTTAATTCTTTTTTATCTTTGGTGCACCTAGTTCAGTCGTGATTTCCGCCTCAATAAATACCTTTAAGATGATGGTGGTTAAAATGAGCATGACGTGGTCGTACAGTTAACAACACGGACGTTGAGGGGTATCTTTTCTGTCATAAGGCGACTTGACTATGGTTTTAAAGAAGCACAATGAAGTTTGGGAGGTTCTTGATCGATAAAAAAAAGGATTGATGGAGATGATTGGTTTGCCTGTAACTCATATTTATTATGTTTATTGTTTAAAAAAAAACCGTGAATTCCTCAATGATTACTCATACCTAATGAAAAATTGTTTTTTTTTTAAACTTGGTTTTAATAAATAAGTTTATAAAGTGAGCGCATAAGTCATAATTGTTTATATTTAATTTGTTTTTAATAATAATACAATAATATTATTATTATTTTGTTTTGTTTTTATTATTATACAGTAATTTATTTTTCCGTTTATCTAAATGTATAAGTATTTAAAAGTTTAATTTATCTTTTATCTATCTATAATTTCACAAACTTTATCTACAAGCTGTTCAATTCAATTCAATTTTTTAACGAATCTACATTAAAACTTAATTTATAATATTAATGTATATTACATAATATCTGGGAAGAACACTAATTTTTAAGAAGTAGCCTAAGTCATGCTGTATTTGAACTTAACCTAACAGGATTATGATGCTAAAATATTTTTGCACTGATACCTCGAAATTGTAATTTTAGCACTTTACCTGACACCAAAAAAAAATATCCTTACAATCTTATTATTCATATCTAATTATAGCCACGCCAAATTACTGGTCTATTTTTTTGGTCTTTTCTAGAAGTTACAACAAATATATAATTACCATATACGTACTTATTATCTTGCCTTTTATTGCAGAACAACAACATTTTCATTTCAAAATATTCGTTCAAAGTCATAACCAAAAATAAAACTTTAGTACACCCGGGTGCAATGGCCGTGGTAAAATATTCATAAAAATGCTCATCTTTGACATATTTTACTGATATTTGGTCTAAAGATAATATTCCTAAACACCTGTGTGTTGCTAAATATGCTGATGAGGGATGACTAAGCGATCGACTCTATTCACGAAAATCCACAAATAGCTTTCGATTACCATCTTAAATATAATACCCAATCATCATAACTGAAAACCAAAATAAATCATGTTGTATCACATGTATACTTAATCATGACATATTTCTACAAGTACTTAACATTAAATAAAGTATTAATTTAGACCTTATCATCTAATAAAAGGTACCTTGAGTACGCTTTGAGAAATACTCTGATATGATTAGTTATATTAACTTTATTTTTCTTAATTTAATACAAATATTCACTAACTTAATTAATTTACTAAGTACCTTTTTACATAATTTGTCCGATTTAAAAACCTAAACTTTTACAAGGTATCATTTTATAAACTATTTCTAATTCTAATATAACTTTAAAACTTCCAGATCCTACTTGAACAAAATGCTAACAATTTAAAACAAAATATTCAAATTTATAACTAATACACAGTGTTATATATAAAATCAAACATCATGTTGAGACTTGTAAATGGAAAATGTTATATGAACCCCACAATTGAATCTATTATAACTTATTGGTAGTTCATGCTCAACCGAACATGCTCATAAAAATATTTACCATCCCAATCAATATTTTAAAAACTCTCGCAACTGACTTAAAAAGGACTTATAAAAATCATTTCCAGTGTTTGATAGGTATTAATCTCCCGCGTGGCATGTAGGCTGCAAAATAAAAACTCTATTATTAGTATCATCTTCAGTGGGGATAGTTTTTACAAATCAATACAACACAACCATAATTCATTGGGTTTTCAGAATAAAATAAACTTATTATCTATAATATAACTATAAAGAATATGTACATTTTAAAATTAAAAAACGTCAGCAAATGGGTACTGCTCTATACAGTAGGTGTCCAGTAAGTCACTGTAATGGATGTATTAAATTTGAATTCAATGATCTGAAATCATCGTATACAAAAAACCATTTTGAGAGAAGACCATCTGTTAGGCTACAGTACTAAGTATATTTTATAATATTAAGGTAATTAATTTTACTGTTATTTTACAGTAAGTTGAATTAATTTTTGCCAAAAACATTTGAAAATGTCATTGAGTGTATAAAATATAATAAGTTTTAAACACCCACGAAAAATATTTATAAATTACAATAAAATAACTAATATCGTTCATTAGATACTTAATATCTAATTTCGTCCAAATGTAAATGCCTGTAAAAAACAATCATGTTAAAATATTTTTTTGATTTTTTGATTACACTTTAAACTGTTTACAAGAAAACCTTGTTTTAAAATTTCAACCCTTGGCTATAAAAATTAATTATTTTGCTCATTTTTAATACAAAATAATTTAAAAATTTTCTATATTTTGATATTCAAATTAGATTTTAAAATTCCAATCAAAAGAAAGGATGTCAACATATTTTTTAGATTTTTTGGTTACACTATTAACTACTTACAAAAAACCTGGTTTTAATTTTTCAATATTTAGCTATAACAATTGAATATTTTATAAATGTTTAACAAAAAAATAATTTGCAAATGTTTGATATTTTGATGAATTTTGGTCAAAATTTAAATTTTAAATGCTTTTTAAAAAAAATTGTGCCATATATTTTCAATATTTTTAAACTACTTATATAATAACTTATGAGAAACCTTGTATTAAATTTTCAAGCTTTTTTACTCAATGAATATTTTTTATCGAGAATAGAAAAATAAAAAAAAAACAAATATTTCGAAAATGACTTATGCTTATTTATAGCTCAAAAAAGACAAAATATATTGAACATTTTAAAGTGTATAGAAATTGATAATATAAATATTTGATAAAAGTTGCATGTATCTACCGTTATTATTTTTTTTTTTTTGTGTTACATCAAAAAACAAAACCAATTTCGTCAAAAATTGGATTTGCGTAAAAATGTGCGATTTTGCTTTAATTTTTTTTTCCTGACGTGTTTGAAAACTATTGAAATTTTTATACTTTTGACCTCTATAATCATCTATAATTTCTATAAGTACCAACTATATTCACTTTCCTATTGGAAAAGATTCTGATGAAAAAAATAAAAGAACTTTTATTGCCCCAAAAAGTGTTAACAGACATAAAAATAAATTAAAAATTTAAAACGCACATCATTGTAAAATCAATACATTTATCGCTCCTCTCAGAATCTAAAATAAAAAACTAAGTAGTTTGTATCTTTAATTCATTTTCAGGATTTTATAAATGTTAATAATTAACATTTTATTGGTTTATATAGCTTATAATTGTATAGGTTTTCATTTCAATTAAAAACAATAGCTACAAATAACAATAAAGTTCAGTTTACGCATTTAACTAATAGTATTATAGTTATAGTGGTTTTAAAATTTGCTCAAGCTTATTAGAAAATCTCCCTCTAGCACATTATTATTATTGTCATTGTATTACTATCTTATAGTGATAGTTGTTCAGAAGAGGAAACAATTTATGCTGCTAAATCAATTTTTAGTAAGTACTTACCTATAATAATATTATAATATCATCTTTAGTTAACGACTTTTTGTATGACCAATACATTTTTAACTTATAATGCAAAGATATATTTAATTCATAATTCATTTAGATTCATCAAAATGATAAGGTTATCAGGTTTAAAAATTGTACACCTTATCATATCCCTAAAAGTAATGTATATAAATTTTGATTTAATGGTATAAATTTGAAAAAAATAATTTTAAAAATATTTATGTAACAACATATAAGACAACCAAACGTATCTTTAATTAATAATTTATTTCAGAACTTTTATTGAAATCAAATATAATGTATATAGAAAAAAATTGTAATATTCATTTTTTTTCAAAAAAACTTAACCTAATATTAAATATTTTAAATGAATATTATAAATTATTATTTCTATAAATGAAGGTTACTGCGAAGAATATGCTTCTTAATTAACAATTTTTATTTGTTTTTTTAAGATCTCGGTCAATATAAAAATGTTTAAATTATTGTTAACCCCTTATGTTTATATTGTTTATGAAGGATACATTTTGATCACGGTACTCTTCGTTCTACGATTTTTCATTTTTAATATTATTTCTATTATACTATTATTTAATATTAATTTACAATCCCCGCCAGAACAATTATTATTATTAAGAACGTATACATTTAAATAACTTCGTGTTGGCTGTTGAGCTTTTGTTGAACTTCATTGATCCCCGTCATAATTTCAATTAACAACGAATTCCAGTGAACGTGAACATTCCAATTCTAAATAATATATAATGCGATATCATCAACAATAATATTAATCGTATTCATCAATTACCAGCCATACACAAAATGAATAACGTGCAGGTATCTACCGATTTTCAATAATATATAATATTATAATTTATAGACATAATCAATAATAGTGTATTTCATGAACTTAATCGTCGAAATATCTGCGCTGCATATAAACAAATAAATATGGTAAGGACTACGTATTATCAATATTGTTTGACTTGCCCTTATCTAATATAAACAAAATAAAATAATTATAATGATTTTGTTCTGTAGTAGTTGTGTAGGTGAATAACGTACCAAGTTTTTTTATGTCAGTCCATGTTTTTATCACGATTAGGATATAGGTACGAGGTTAGGTTAGGTTACGATGCGCGTTTTGTTATGTTAGGTATATATTATCATTTCGCTGCAATCCTTTTGCAGCGCAGAACTTGCAAAGAGTTTTCAAAACCGTAAATAAATGATTACTATAGAGCACTAAAAAGTTTTCCTGATCATCATACGACGGGGTAGGTGCACTGTCACAGTGTCATTTGCTAAACATTAGAGCATTTTTCGACCGCAATCCTAATTATCTTCACCACCCATCAAAAACATTATACCCTATATAATTTATTATATCATATGATAATAATTATTACATTTAATATGCAGCTCATGTCATATATTATGGAAATAATGACACCATTACGGAATTAAATAATACCTATACCTACCGGTAGGTAGGTACAGAACACAATGATACGGCGAAAACGACAACAACACAGCATTAAATGTCATTGACTACTGTAGTAAAGCTTTACTAATTCACTTTACCTACATAATTTTTTATGCATTACGTACAGATTACTAATTGCGTCGTTGCAGGAATAATATAGCTGTTGTTTCATTATTGGTGCGTAGATTTTTTGATGTTAGATTTACCATATAATGTTATGCCTGCGTTTATATTCGCTCGCGTTTGTAATAATATATTTTCTGAAATCTACCTAGATACCTCTTTATGAAAGAAAAAACAAGTTTTAACTTTTTGAGTGTAGGTCGGCGTAAAATATTATATATGGAACGATTAGACGACCTTCTCAACGCCAGTCATAATGATATATAATATTATTTTGTTGTGCTTTTGTCGACGAAATAACATTTCTAAAATGTTTTGAGAATATTTCTTTTATACAATTAAAAGTCGTTTCAAAATAAAATTTTTGGAAATAAAACTTTTTAATTTCATATATTTGTAGCAGAATATTATTCAGAGTATTTCGATCTATAAAAATCAAAATTTGGACAAGCAGTTTATTAGTTATAACTTATAAATATTTACATTTTTAGAAAAATAATCTATTTTAATGACTTAAAATCATGTAAAAAAAATATTTGTAAGAACGTTAAAAGTTTTTTAAATGCCTATAAAGAGTATTTTACATTAAATGTATCACTCAGTATATTATTTTGCAAATTTTATGAAAAAAAAAATAATCGTTAACCAAGAACGGTAAACTTATAATCAGTAAACGGATTATTAGGTAGTCATCATATTGTTTGTCGTTTGCTCAGGTAATTTTAATGAGCTATTATGTTTGTATTAAATGTCCGACGTACGATTATAGTCGATATCATCAAATAATTACAAATTGGTTTTTAGAATTTGCAAATCAATATTTTATTTTTGGCAAACTTTACAGGTTTTTTTGCCAGCTCCCCGACTTTGGCCGATCGATTCCAAAAATATGTCAATATTTTGCAAATTAATTACAAAGTCGGGGGGCTAACTTCACGGACATGTCTGAAGCGGTCGGTCTAACTTGCGGGGGCATCGATGACGACTGTGTTTCGATCTTGACTTCTGCAGCAGCTAATCACAGCGTCATCCAGCTATGTTGATCAACGATAAGGTTCGTGATAAATTGGTCGCGGACATCAGGATTATTAATCGCCAACGAACATTTTTAGTTTTTTAGTTATTTATTATACCAATTACATAATTAATACACACATTTCCGAGTTTTGTATTTATTATTTTAAAATATTCAAATACTCGTATTTATTAATTTTTAAATAACAGGCTGTTAATCCAATTTATAGATTGTTTATTAGGTACAATAAAATATACTATTATAGG
>JACXSJ010000108.1:60409-99397 GCA_014851325.1 Pentalonia nigronervosa | reverse complement strand
TAAATTGTTCAAATCTGATGAATCAAAATAAGATATTAGGGTATTGAAATTTTTAGTTATAAATATAAAGTCTGAGAAATTTGTTTGGAAATTTGTATTATATTATATTATATTATATTAATAATAAATAATAAAAGTAAATAAAATAACAATTTAGTTTAAAAAAGTAAAAAACAAAGTTTTAAATTTCTAATATATCACAAAATAATATAAACTATTACTGATAATCATTAAAATGATAAGGAGAAAAGGAGAAAAATGGCGGATTGGTATACCTATCTATATAGGGCCCTATTATAGGTACCATTATATGATACTGAAATGATATAAAACAATAATTTGAAATTTTGAAATTACAACGTTTGGACAAAACTTAACACACGAGATAATTGAACTGGCATGGTAATAATTTCGATAAGCTTATATGGTCATTATCGAATTATCGTGTCATCTATTCTGTTGGTTGTACCAACTTGTCATTAAATATTTGTGCTTGTTAGTCCACGCTAGTGCAATATTGTATGTGTCGACTGTGTTTTTATTGTATAATAATGAAATTATAAAAATGAGTGAAAATGCAAAAATAAATAAATACATTTATAACGGTTATATGACATGACGTATATTTTTGAAAAATTTGGATCCGAAGAAAAGTGAAATGCGGAAATGTGACAAGTATAAAAAAAAGGGCAAAGATCGTATTCATTCTAACAATGATCAAATACTTAAATAGTACATAATCATATACCAGATTGTGGAAATATTAAAGCAGTCAAAGTTGTTAATTTGATAAATAATATTGTCACGCAAAATATGGAATTAAATACGTGTGCTGTAATTAATTCAACGTTGACTTTGGTAAGTTAATATCAAATAAATCCTTCTCAGTATACTACTGTACTTTAGATATGTCACCCATACATTTTTCTCGTCGAACGATTTTCTCATTTTGTTGTAATTATTATATTAATAAAAATTATTAAAATATGTGACAACTATCATACAGGACTAAACTAGACTTTTTTAAAAGGAATAGCCCATAATTTTCAAATTCAACGTATAATTTTTAAATTTAATTAACTGTTACCTCATATTAATTATTAATACAATGTATTATTTATTAACAATTAACAATGTAATCTATTTGATTTAATATTCGATTTTTATTTTACAACTAAACATTTTAATAACCCGTTAATAATGAACATAAAACTCGGAAATATACCTAGGGTAATAAAATAACTAGTAAAAATATTCGTTTGACAATCAATTATCCTGGCGACCAACTTTATCCTCAATCAATAATTGGTTCGCGACCAATTCACCGGATATCCCAACGATATAATATTATTAAAATCAAACGTCAGACTTGGCGTGATTCGCCACGACGATTTCGGTTGATCCTGTACTTGGCCGGCTCTGCCGAAACCTGAAGGGTGTATCACCTGCAAAAGTCGTTTGCATCGCGATGTTTGGCGTAGAAAGTTCGGTGAAAACCTGCTACATAATCGAGTCGGCGACGACGGCGGACGGCTGTCGAATCTCGACTTCAGACGATATCTGCTATCAGTGGCGCTGTACCCTATGTTGAGAAGTGGCCTGACAACTTTTGAAAATTTAGGACGGGGCCGCTTCATATTTTTTTCCGTGTGATATGAGGGTGTTAAACCACTATACCTCTCCCTCATCCGGTACAACATTGGGACAGATATTTAGATATATTGTGGCCTTTTTAAACCAGACTTTCAGGACTTCGGCGCCACTATCTGCAGTACTGCTATAATATTCGTCAAAATCATAAATATGTACGTTAATATATATATTATACGAAAAGAACGTAAATAATAACTTTAAGAATAAAGAATGAATATTATATTCGTATAGTGTGCGTTGTAATAATATTATGTACTAAATACTAAAATATAAAATATGTAATATTGCGACACAGATACAAAGAATATAGTATATTTCAAATACTACAGCTGCCCAAAGCAAAAAAAAATTTACAGTTTTTGTATCGGTTATAAATATCAGTTTATCAATAATAAGTTATATAATAAGTATTATTAGATTATAAGTTTATTATTAATTGTCGATTTAATATTTTAAAAATAATTGTACCAAAGAATTAATAACGGATATAGACCGTACATATGACGTAGAAATCCAATAGATTAATAATTTTATATCATGTACAAAATTGTTATAGGTATATTTAATAGGTAAATGTGTACTATAAAGCCATATAGGTAATATAGGTTCAACTATAGGTTATAGGTATTAATTAATTTTCTGTTTGTCGCATTATCATTATTTGTAATTTAATACAACAAAAATCCACGAAAATCCAGATATACCACTATAATATGGTAACCTGTACCACCACTAATTATAATTTATTATATTGTATGATAATAATGATCATATTTAATATGCATCTCATGAAATATTAGATAAATGGAAATAATGATATTACTGCTGAATTAAAATATTATATTATATTTTACGTATGGTAGACAAGTGGTAGGTATATAAGGACAGAACACAATGATTCGATAAATACTGTAATCAGTCAAAAAGTTTATTTTGAAAAAAGTCCGAGCAATGAGTAAAATATTTTGTATTTTCAAACATTTTATCTGACATTAAAAAAATGAGTCCGGACTTTTTTTCAAAATGAACTTTTTGTCCAGGATTGGGCAGAAAACAACGACGTTATATTTGCACAGCAATAATGTATGTCACTGTAATATACTTTACTATACATAATTTACTGTGAATTATACAGTTTATTAAAATGCGTTGTTGCAGGAATAATGGCTGTTATTTCATTTGGTACGTAGATTTTTTAATGTTGGGTTTACACATACACTTGCGCTTATATACATAGTGATCATATATATACACGTAACTGCTGTGCTTACGTCTTTTATTTTTTTTTCCTACGTTGGTATCAAACCTCACGAATTTCCTACACTTCTATTTTAGTGTTCACAATTTGTGTAACAAGACACACCGATGGAGTGTATTATACTGTTATAAAATATATTATATTTTACTACCGAACCGCCTTTTTGCTCCGGAACAATGCTTCTTGAAAAAATATCCAATTGCGAATACATATACTACATATTATTGTGACATTATAATTTGTTTGAATTGAACATTTGGAGGAGTGTTGTTTAAAATAATCAATTTTACGACTCATATGCGTTACGCGGCGCAATAATAATATGCTTCTAAAACGTATATAATATAGCAATCAAATATCGCTTTATTAAATACCACAACAACCACCTAGTCCATACAATAGACGAATGGTATTTGTTTACAATATTTACCATTATATAAAACGTCTTACAATTATTTTGTTCAGTCTATTTTTTTTTTATTTCATAAAATTATATTAATATTTGAAATTTGAAATTTACTCTCACTGAGTATCAAAGAAATCATTCAATATTATATAAAATTGTATTATTAAATAATAATATTTATTATTACCTGCAGTTATATAATAAATTCATTTTGATCGCCAAATTAATCATGTTTATACTTATGCAATCAAATTATTATTTATGTTAGTATAAGACGTAGAAGTACATGTACCAATAATTTACTATAATTTTGTCCATAAGTAATAATAATATGATATTACCATATATAGTATAGATATTCATATCTATGGCCTACCTATACATATTCTATATACTTTTTTGACAGTCAAACAATATTTATAAATGATTAAATAACAAACAAGAAAAATTGCAATATACTCATACAATTCAAAGGGTATAAATAAAATGAATAATGTCTACATATGACGTTTGATGAACATATACGTTTTAATCAAAAAAATAATTTTTGAATGCAGAAAAACAAAATACTTTTACCTAAGCATATTAAATATTTATACATTTATTCTGTGATTATATTATATAATATTATTATATATTAATCATAATCCATTATCAAGAAAAATTTTAAAATGTTTATGAAAGATCGAAGAAAAGAAAATAACAATCATTTTCTGATTGATATAATATATAGATTGGTAGGCACTATTTATAAAAAAATGATAAAAAAAAATATTAAAGCTTTGCATCAAAACAATAAATAACAATAAAATTATAATGGTAAATAGCTTAATCGATTTATAAATAAGTAGGTACTTGTTATGTTTTTTCTTAATTTTTATTCAACATACATTTGTAGTGCCTATTTAATTTTATAGCATGATATTTAATAAATGTTATCAAAATTACAAAATGCATCACAATATTTGGTCAAAATCAAATAATTTTAATCCCACACTTTAAATGAATGCTACGAGCAAGGAATGTATTGATTTTACAATGATGTGTTTTTTTTCTTTTTTTGTGTCTGTCATCCCGTTTAAGGGCAGTAAAAGTGCTCCGATTTTCTTCATCGCTATCTTTTCCGGTAGGAAAGTGAATCTAGTTGATATTTCGGAGGATCAAAAGTAAAAAATTTCCCCGTAGTTTTCAAACGCGTCGGGAAAAACAAGAAATATTTAGCAAAGCTAATTTTTGACAAAATTAATTTTTTATCTAAATGTAACAAAAGAAATAATGACCATAAACACATGCAATTTTCACCGAATGTTTGCATAAACATTTTCTGTACACTATAAAATTTTCAAAATATTTAAACTTTATGAGCTATTTATAAGCATAATAAATTTTCGGGCTTTTTATTTTTTTTATTATTGCCGATAAAAATTTTTTCAGTTGGTCAAAAAACTTGAAAATTTAATAAAAGGTTCTTCAAAATTTATTGTAAGTAAAAATTAAAAAAAAGTTCAGTGAAAGTCTCCAATAGTTTTTTATATGCATTTAAAGTTCAAATTTTGACCAAATTTATCAAAATCTCGAATGTTTGAAAATTATTTAGTAGTTAAAAATGTATAAAATTATTAATTTTTATAGCTAAGGATTGAAAATTTAAAACAAGGTTTTTCAAAAGTATTTAATAGTGTAACTAAAAAATCAAAAAAATATATTAAAAAAATAATTTTTATAGACATTTAAGTTTAAATTTGTACGAAATTACATATTTAAATGAAGAATAATGGTGTTATATATTTCGTTGTAATTTAAAAATATTTTTTGAGGGTTCTTTAAAAAGTATATTATTATATTCTATACACTTAATTAATTTTTCAAAATGCCATGTTTTTGCAAAAATGAATTTAACCTACTATATTATTGATAGCAATAATATCTTAAAATAGGTACATTTAGTTATGTAGGCTGACATACCGTCTGTGCTCAGAATCGTTTTTCGTATACAAGGATATAAATCATTGAATACAAATTTAACACAACTATGCAAGTAACCCACTCGGTATCTACTGCGCAACAGAGTGGTACTCACTTGTCGACTTTTTTAATTTTGTTGATAATTATTTTTTGCACACAAAAATACTACTGAATTATCAAACATTGAACAAAAGTACATTTTGCAAAATACCACCAACAAAAAAGATTTTGTTTTCAAAATTACTGCCAAAAGCTGTATTGTTACAGCATTGTACCTGCTTAATGAATTAAAGTATACACATTTTTAAATAATTAAATATCTATTCATAATATAGTCGTATTGTATATGCTCACGGGTAGTGCAGGGTGAACATCTAGCATAATATCATATGATATAACATTATTCACTTTAATTCAATAATTAAAGTTATTTTATTAAAAATATAATTATACATTATAATTGATATCATTTCAATGAAAATGCCTTATACAAAAACCACAAACACACAATGCATACACATATCTATAATATAATATATTATTAATGGGAGTGGGTTTCCAATTCCAATATGGTCTGTTGTCAGATGTCATGTGTTTGAATGTAAACTGGACAAATGGTCATTGGTTAGAATTGTTAAGTGTATAAAAATATAAAAAAAATGTTAATATTATTATCAATCTTAAAAACTGATTCATTATTAAATCGTTAAAACGAATAAAATTTCAGTAAAAATAATTTGTTTAATAAATACCTAATAAAAAATTTGATATTTAAAATTTACATTAATATAGGTACTTCCATTGATAAATATTTATATGATCAATTAATACATAGATAATATTATAATAATATTATTATATTATATTTAATAATATACAGTAGCTGTTATTTGAAAAATGAATTTCATTCAAATACGCGTTTCAATTGTTTGTATCCTTGGGTGAGACTCCGTTTCCGTGACTCTCTTGATTTTTCCGGGAATTTTTAGGATTACTAACCATAATTGAAAGTATAAATCTTCAAAAAAACAAGTTTCTAAACACAAAATGAGAAGTACAAATTATAAGTATTAATTTATCACTAAAAAAATTGAATTTATATATCATGAAAGACTAGAGACATTTTATTTATTTTTAACAACTATAAGTTCTACTTATGACTCGTGTTATTATAGAGAATGAAAAAAATAAAATATTAATAATAAATGCACACGGTACAACCTACAGACATACTTTAATTAAATAAATATAAATATATTTATTATGTTATCGATATTTTTTATTTTTATTTTTTTTTTTTTACATGAAATATATAATCGATAAAAAATCGGAATTAAATAGTATCGATAAAAGCAGCAATGACATATTTTAAATAATTTTTGAAGAAAGACATGATAACACTTACCTAGGGAATTACTTCATATATATATACACTTATGTATAAATTTATTATTTTTTTTTACATGATCACGACACCATTTGGGTTTTAAGCGTCTTGGAGAATTAACTGGTATTGTAACGGATGCCAGATTTTTGATTAGAGGATAAGTATGAATTCTTAAATGATTATGAAATCTTTTATAAAAGCATATGGTTTTATCGTTTATAGTTTTATTTTTAAATCTGAAGATAATGTGAAATTTGAGATGTAAACAAGTGCATTAATTAACTTTCTTACGGCAATGTTTTGAAAGGTTAGAATTTTTTTTAATATTAAATTTTTTTGCATACCCCATAGCTACAGTTCATATGTCCAAATTGATTTTAATAGAGTTTTGTACATAAAAAGTCTAATTCTTTTTAAAGGTTTATTTATTGTTGTAAAATAAAGTTTTTAACATGCGTAGACGATTATTTAGAGCAAGTAATTTTTATTCTGATATGATGTGCCCAAGTTAATCTTCGGTCAAGTGTTAGGCCAAGATATTTAACAGTAGAAGAATACGGAATGAAGATACCATACAGGAGAAACATTAGGACATGAGGTAAATCTGAAGGTGAAGATAGTATGGACAGATTTATTTTGGTTAGAAAACTTTAAAATGCCATTTTGTAAACCAATTTTTATTAGGTAGTAAACTGGAGATGTTATTAATACAGATAAATATTTAAAAAATATTTTAATATTTCATATTATAGATCTATTTTACTTGAATTTTTTAGTTTTGATAATATAACCATGTTTTTTCAGAGTTGGATTTTTATTTTAAATTCCTTATTTAATTATAAAAATGTAACACCACAATAATATATTTTTTGGGACTTATTCAAGTTATAATAATAACTTAATTAAAATAATTGAAATATAAATAAGTATTAACTAATATAATGTTATACAAATATATAGTTAGATACATAGTTGCCAGCTCCTCTTTCAAAAACGCAATGCTGGTTCTAATGGAGAGAGCTAGATTATGAAGTATTATAACTTTTAAGTTATTTTACAATGTTAATGATATAATTATTTTATTGAAGTGAGTAATATAATAAAATATCCCTATGAAGAGTATTCCTAATAAATTACAATATATGAAATTTAATCTAAAGTTTGTGTAATATTGAATAACAATTTGTTTTAGCATAATAATACATTTCTTAAATAAGGCTATATAATATTATTGTTATTGTAGCTAGATAAAAAAATTCGCGTTTTATGCAGTAAAGGCTTCATTGACGAAAATAAGTCCCATCGAATAATTAGCATTAATGTCAGTAGGTAGTAAAATGCATTTTCCTAGGTCCATCTACAATTTTAGATTTATAGTAAAAATATATATTTAATTAATTATATACCTGTAGGTATTTAAAGTTTCATTTTAACATAATATAAGGATAATTTAATTTCTATGTTTTCACTAAATTTATAAAAATAATTTGTTTTAATTTCATCATATTTGATGTAATGTTTTGAAGTGTATTATGTGAATAGGTAATTGATATTTCTATTTACATAAATTCCCGAGTATAGGTAAGTCGATTGTAATAAAAATTAACAATTGATTATGATTTTGATTTGAAAAAACAAACTTTTCTTCGCTTCGCTTCATTATAAATAGGTATAAAACACAAAGTTTTAACTTTCTTACTAAAATGATGAGAACCCGATTTAAAAATTATGTTTCAGACTAATTAATATAAGTTTTTACTTATAAATAATAATTCTTTTGGTAGGAACATATTGTTCAAAATACATGTATATTACAATTTCCATAATCTATTATTTAATTTTAAATATCAAATTTCTATAATCTTATAAATTTTTTGTTTTGGATTCTAGAACTTTTTAATGACGTCACATTTCAAGCTTTTTGCTTATCTAACAGAAAATATATGGCATGATAATATATGATAGTTCATATCATATTGTATTTTATGTCTATAAACAATGGCGTAGCACCCCTCCCCCTTCCTTGGCCAAAGTGGTAATAACACCCCTCCCACTACGACAAATTGGCCAAATTTTAGCCAAATATGCAATAATGTAGAAAAAGAAATATTGACCGCTTTTATGAAAAAAATAATCCAAGAAGAATGAACATTTTGAATTGGACTTGGACACATTAATAATTTAATATTATAAGTGCCTCTTACAGACGTAATAAGTTGTTTGTAATAAATTAATACAAATAAATAGTTGTTAAAAATATTATTTCTTTCATAGGATGTATTTATATATTGCTAAATGTTGATCGGTACAAATACAGTAAAACAGACAGATAATTATGTATCTATATGATTTCCAATACGCGATAGTCTATGAGGTGTAAACTGAGTTTCAATCAATATAAAAAAAAAATCACATTGATATCTGATTGAATATTATTCATTTTTTTAATTAAAAAGTCTTAAATTGTTTGTGTGGTTAATTTGACTAAAATTAATATGAAATACAAATTTTAATTAATTTTTGATATTGCATATTTTAACATATTTATACAAAATTATATACTTTTTTCTATTATTTTTACAAAAACATTTTACAATTTGTTGCTTGTTTTAGTGTTTCTTATTAAATAATGAATAAATAAAATTACAAGTAAAAAAAATACTGTTTTTTCAACATGATTGAAAGAGAAAACACATTCAGAAATATTGAATTCTTCGGTTTTTTTTCATTACATGACTATTATTTTTTTTAATTAATTGATTTTTTAAGTTAGTTATAATACATATTAATATTTAATGTTTGTTTATATGTGCAAAAAATTTAAAAAAATAACATAATAGACATTATAGTATAATTATACGAAAAGTATTTACTCCGTTATTTTGTAATATTATAATTGATAAATTCCAAATCGTTAAGTTATTAATAAGAACTTATTATATTATATTAATAAATACTTGAATTTAAATATAAGTCCTCTTCTAGTTGCTTCTTTAATATTAAAACATTCAAAAACACTTAAGATTACCCGTTTAGCACCGTACTATATTAAACAGCTATACTTACATTTATAAATTTTACATTTTAGAATATCACTAATTAAAAATCAAAATATCTGCTAATACGTAATATTATGTTATAAAGCGTATTTTCATAAAACGTGCCGATTTAACGATGTTTAAAAAGAATTATTTACAGATCAAAGCGTCGTATAATATTCAATTATTATTATTACATAGTAAATGTAAAATATTGAAAACTTATGTAATAAAGAAAATATAAGCTTCAACTTAATTAATTCTTGGTTTGGTAATTTTGCTTAAGCTAAATTTAAACAAAACCAAACATATTATTCAAAGCAATTAAAGATTCTTTGATCATTCGTTACTCTGTTAACCGAGTAGCGACTGAAAAATCAAATCGCTTATAGATATGCATTGAAAATGTTAATTATATAAAATACTTGGAGTTGTATATAATGATTCTCAATTAAAATAGAACAAACATATTGACTACCTAGTTCAACTTATTTTTAAATTATTTTACATCTTTTAGAACTAAATAGATATCAACGGCAATTAATAGGTTTGTTTGAATTTCATTTGTTCAGCCACTTATTTCTTGAGTTAGGGATGAGTAGCTTATATGATTGTACCTATTTATATTGAAGTTTCCGTGCCATGCTAAAATACTGATTTTGTTTATAACGAGCAACATTTGTATAGTTTTAATAAGTTCTAAAAAAAATATTTGTTATTACTTGTATATAAACACAGAAACATTATTTCAATATTTAGGTAAATATAAGTTTAATATTAGATTTAAGAAAAATGTTAGTATAACTTTGTCTATAACTTTGTTATAAATCATTTAGTTTTAAGAGCTCGTTAAATACAGTTATTATGT
Organism: Pentalonia nigronervosa; assembly: GCA_014851325.1. Lineage (NCBI taxonomy): Eukaryota > Metazoa > Arthropoda > Insecta > Hemiptera > Aphididae > Pentalonia > Pentalonia nigronervosa. The sequence goes on along the minus strand of JACXSJ010000108.1, from coordinate 88,822 downwards.
AAATATTTAAACATTTAGTATTAACCTCTTAAATAATAATAACCACTTTAAGTATTACATCTTAAAAAAAATTTAACTGTCAATATTTCTCTCACACATTATGCAATTATTAACTTAAGCTTATTACTTGCTGTTACAATATTTCCACCTATCGTCATGTTATATACAATATATATATATATATGTATATATGTATATATGATGTATATATAAAAGTTATATTCCCGCTGTATTTATTTGTCAGTAGACTTATATTTTATTCACGTGTACAAATATTTAATTATATAACTTCTGTTAACTTGGGTAATATGTTCACTATTCAATTAGTTATAGTTAAACCGACTCACGAATTTGACAGTGTGGGAAGAAGAAACTGCCTATTTGCATTAGAATAAATATTAATGAACTGGGGGAATAAGCTAAGGAACATGACTTTAATAATATTATTATTGACATCAGTTTATTACATAATACGGATAATGTATGAATAATAAATAATGTAAAATACTATGATTACATCGTTTTATACATTATTAATCATTTGAGGATGTTTTTTTTTTAATTGTCGAAAAAAGGAACCATTATACTACTTGCCATGCATAGGCGTGATTTACAACACTCAGTGCGAATATAGTTTTTATTTTAAACGATTATGAGGTGATAAATTTTGCAAATAAGTGCGACTATGAACACCACCATACGAATAATTACCATGTAAATGTCCGGTGGTTTAGCAATACAATATAAAAAAGCTAGCGACAGCCCTACTTAAAAATGTGTCTTATACTAATTGTCACAATTCCTAAACTCCTTCACGCCAGTCGAGTTTACAATTTTGTATTTATGACTTTAAAAAATGACATAATTACATTTATTTTTGAACTGTTAATTTCAATACATTTATTTAAATTTAAAATATGATGAGTACCTATTTTAAAACCTATTATTTACATTTCGTAATTCCAACGCAGTACGTTGGTCGTTGACTGATTGGATGCGCAACAATATAGGTAACTTTAAAGTAATTATTATTTTATATTATCTGAATTAAAAAAAACCTAATAAGTACATATTAATACATAGGTATTGATATATTTATCATTGTTTTGAATTAAATTATTCAATTAAAATAAAACAGTTGATACTTTTTTTTTGTGGTAAAGGTTGATTGTAATGTCACCAATACTTTTAATATGATATTTTACTTTATTAAAATTATAAAACGAGTAATTTTACAACTTTGAACTTAATATACGCGTTAATGGAAGAACTAAAAGTCGGAGTACAAGTCAAATGTTATTGAAAAAAATAATATAATGATTGTTAATGTTAATCATAGAATATTGAACAAAGTACAAGTGTTGATTATTTATTTATTTATTTTTTTTTTAATGAAAATTTTATTTTTTGCCAACTGTTGCATAGTAATTGTGCAATAATGAAAATCCATAAAAATAAATATTTCAAGCACAAGTAAAGTATCTGAATTGACAAATGAAAATTGATTTTTAAAAATATTATCTTATGGTCCATGTAGAATAACACGGGGTAAATATTATATAGTCCTATCATGTTGGAGTATTATGTCTTTATACAATGAGACTTTACGACTTTATAAGGGATGACTGGCACGTTTATTTCTCAGTATCAATTAAATAAAATAATAGGACATGTGCTGTCAGGTTTTTTTCATTTATTTGTCAATATATACTGTACAATTTCCGAATTTCAAAAGCTATCAATAAGTAATTACGATGTCTTAAAAGTATTACGTACGCATGCAATTAATAACAACTAGATATCAATTTTATGTTAAAATCTCTGTGCGTATAATATTAGAACCCTTAGTCCTCGGTGCTTGATAATAACTGAATTCAATCATCTAAGTTGTCTAAACATTTTGTGATCTTCCAAAAATCATATGAGTATGACCGGGACAAAGTAGTATTTAAATAATAAATAATTTAAGAACTACTACGAAATAGAAGTAGATGCGTCGAATAAACAATTTAATGATTATGTGGCTATATAGATCAGTTTAAATCAGGAATAAAACAATATTATTCAACCCATCCACCCACCCTTTTATTGATAGAAGATTGGTCCTTTACACATATATTATACTATATTAGGTACCTACATTGTTACTAGGTAGGTATTAAATAGATTAAGCTATGATATGAAATACCTTTTGAAAAAAAACATTGAGATAAGCTGATTCAATTAACTTCAAGTATCAACAACCTACACATACAAAATAATATATCATATGACATAATATTATGTACTATTATACCTACGATTGAATAACAGAGATAACAATATTGCTGTGGTCATTTTCATTATGAATCTACATACAGTTTGATATGGTTGATAATATTGGTAGGTAAAAGGTATTTTATAAAATGCCAGTGCTGGATCCTCTTATAGAAGCTATTATTTTATCCAGTAATAATAAAATTATATATTATACGCACATTATGCTCACAGATAGGTAGTGGCCATAAATAATATAAAAACAAAACAGCACCAAAATACAAATGCGGTAAACTGTAAACTATATCACTCACTTCATTCAAAACAACTTTAAATAATGTACACAATTTAATATTAAATAAAAATGTAAAATCGTGTAAGAAACGGTATATATTTAAATATATATTTAGTTATTTAGAACAAAATATATGTTTTTTAATTATTTATTTCAGCATTGTTATAATTTTTTGATTTACATAATATATTATGTATTTTTTCATTGTTCTTTATTATTTTGCTATTTTATATCATATAATTATCTATACTTCTTGTTAAGAGAACATAATAATATAATAAAACATTATTGGGCTTACCTAAATTAGGTGATAATAAACTCATATTTTATATTGTATCAAATATGTAATGGCGCATCAGTTATCAAATCTATTAAAAGTAGTCAGTACTATAGGTCAAAACTTAAAAATCATAAAATTTGGTATAAATCTAAGAATGTCAACTACATTTTAATTAGTCGCGCGGCGAACGTCGTTCACTACACACACGCTATGTTTTATATTTCACTATCTACTTATAAAGTACATACAAATGTTTTATTTTTATACCGTTGAATGCATAAAATCCGAGGAATAGTCGCTCTATTATATAACAGGTGTACCTCGTCATTGAATAGGCTACTGTAATGGATGTTTTAATTTTGAACTGAATGATAAATCATTGCATACGAAAAACGATTTTGAGCGAGAATGGTCTGTCAGCACATATTATTACTATAAGCACCTAAATTTTATATTATTATTATTAGTATGGTGGATTGAATTTATTTTTGCTGAAAATATCACATTTATTTTATTATTAATTATTATATAATAGTATTTTGTATTTATATCATAATTCATTGTTACCAATATCGTGAAGTCTTATAATTAGTTTTTATAAGCTGTTATAATAATTGAAAATATTGAATATTTTTAAGTTCATTATAGACTATAGTTTACACATTTTTATAATTTTGACTAATTTTTACAAAAATACTTAAAAAAAAAATATAATTATTTTCGACGTTTTTTTTTAATTAGAACATAGGTTTGATTGACTATAATACGTCTATATACTATAAGAAAAATATATAATTCTATGTCTATAAATATCATATATTATATTTGATTAATTGAATCTTTAATTTGTTAGACAAGTTAGAACCATAAATTAGATATATTAAAAATTACCTTTGGTATTTAGCTATAATAATGCAACAAATGAAAAAATATACATTTTTTTGTTTGATTATATTATTTTTTGTATGGACAAAAACATATACAGAAAACTAACTGTATTTTTTTTTTTTTTTGAAATACATCAATCACAGAGTACTATTATATTGTCACGATTCGCAAGGCATTGTCATTACTACAGAACATTGGCACATTTTGTAATAATTGATCATTATTATTATCAGTTTTAATGATATTGCTTGGAACAGTGAAAACTTGAGTACTTAAACTTATAGCAAATAATCAAATTGAACAATAAAATGTCAACAATCTCAAAACGTTTGTCTGGTATTATTGAGTTATTCAAATATAATCTTACCTACAATAAATTGAAAATATGAAATCTGTTTTATTATTTTATTTTAATAAATTTAATTTTTTTATTTGTGTAATAGTCTATGTATATTATAGATTCCTGTGTACTTGTACTTGTACACTTGTAAATTTAAAGCAGATGAATGAGTTTTAACTTATAAATAATTATGATTCTTTATTTTGATTGTATTCATGGTTTTTTATTTCAAAGGGATCGTTCAGTGTGCAAGCATCATTTGTTCTATAGAAATAAAAATAAATACCTACAGAATAAATTTAGGTAGGTACAGACAATAAAGAAATTCTTAAAGAAATAATTTACAGTTTTTGTAACTGATACTATTATTGTAAACAATATTGTTTATGTGTACATAGTACATACTGTAATACTATATGTCTGTATAATGTAAATATGACAGATGGTTAGTATATACTTATAAAATAAAAAATACATCTCTGAAACCTTGTATTTTGAAAATGTTATCAAATTCTTAGTGAAATTTATTTTATTAATGCGTTAGGTTACATACGTCAATTTTTGTTTGTTCAGCGTTATATTAATGTTTTTAATAAATATAATATCACTTTATGGCTTAAATTATTATCAGTTTTGTTATTTAAACAACATTAGTCACATAATATAACAAATAAATAAAAATTCCAGTTTCCACATTATTATGTCATTTTAACTAAAATAGGATATAACTTATAAGTTAGAACAATGAGTGATTTTAATCTCATATCAATATGTCATAGTTGTTGAAAATCTGGAAATACAGAAATAATACGATATGTAACCAGGGGCGTATACAATGGGGGATGTGGGGTTTAGAACCCCCAAATAGGCTTTTTTATTATTTTAATGTACAGATACCTAGGTTTAATCATTTTCCTTCTGTGATAATTTGTTTGCAGCTGATCCTCCCCCCCCCTCCCCACAAAAATTGTGTATCCGCCACTATGCGCAACTGTCATATATGTGTATTAATAATAATCGTTAATAGACTCAAAACGAAATGAGAAATATAATTATTTTAAAACGTTTTTAAAATGTTTTCTTCGTGGAAAAATTGTTTACTTTGCTCCAACGTGTATACATCGTCAGTTGTAAATTTGATCTTGTCGGTGCTTCGGAGAGATAATCTTTAAAAAGGTCTTTTTAAGATCTTAATTTTAAAAAAAATATTAAATTAATGATTAAATTATGATGTATCGTTGTTATTTATTTACAAATTTATGACAATTTACCATAAAAAAATTATATACTTAACACACCTACAATATTTGTATATGTGTACGTCGGAGTAAGCGGAGCAAGACGACTGACCTACAACTGAGTCTCTGATTCCGATCGGATTTCATTATCTTTCAATATCGATTTTAAAACGGAAATTACAGTACAAGTACCTTAATTACAGTATGTATTTATTTAGCATACAACAGTAATCATCAGTTAGTGGTCTTCAACATTTTATGACTCAACGCACCCAACACAGGATTAATATACGTTTTTGAGACCATTTTTAATAATGATTTTGAAAAAGTTTAGTCTAGTTTCATAAATAGTACCTATAATAATAGTATAATATGTATTATATGTGTGGTACAATTGTTTACAACTATTATATTGTTATTTTTTTATTTTATTGTTATGTTAACAGATATAAAAAAAAAATAAAATAAAAAAAATAAATAAAATATATCACGCAGTGACCCAAATCTAAACATTACATATTATATTATGCATGATGTATAGAATAAGTATAAATCGTATATTAATGGCAATCGAATGTGTAAATGGTAAAGATAATGATATTTGCTGAATTGTTCGTACACTAAGTAGTATCAATGATTATCGAAACAGATGTAATTTAATTTCGATTACATTAGGCGTTTGTTGTTTGCAAAAATGTTGATATGCCAGCAATTCCCGTGTATATTATGTCCAATCGTTTGAATATATTTTATCCTTATGGCGATGTCAATGGCCAATAATAATTTTGAACAAATTATTGAAATGTATAACTTATAAGTACCTATCTAAGATTAATAAACTCGTTTTTATTGATACGTTTGATGATATTAGCGTTGGGCACTGACCTTTATCAAAACTTAAAAGCATATTATTCAATATTTTTTCACAATATAATACCTTAAGTTAAAGTATATTGATACTTACTCCAAATAATTAGTTTTACTAAAAGTATATGTAGTAAAAACTATTGAAAATACATTTAAATATTATATTTAATCATTATTGTCTTACTTTCGGTGATCGTATAAATTGGTAATACTATATGAAAGCATTTATCATTGATCCTTGATAGATTTTCAAAAAATGTATTTATAACTAATATAGTTTTAGATCCTTAATAAAGCGACAAGAATATGTATTAGTTTTACTATGGTTGAACAAATTTGCATTCAGCCGTTATTCTCATATTGTATTCACCTTTATCATTATTTTTGATATTAGAATGTATACTTAGACAATTAATACTTTGAGTGTAGCGAAATTTTTTTTTTTTTTTTTAGATAGTAAAATAGTGTAAATGTATAGTGTATAATATAATATATTCATAGATTTATTAATAAATGCATCACTGTTCACACCATGAGATGTACTCGTACTACGTGTCTGCGTATAATACAATTAGTCAGAACTTATGAGTTATGACTGTAAGAGTGATAAGTTTATGATTTATTATAATAACCGATTATTAAAACGATAATTACAAAAAAATTTAATAGGCTTTGCCTTATAAAATAAGACTATATATTTTGTATTGAGTAAATTTTAATTACACACTATCCGTGAATTCATGCAAACATCCAAATTGTAGTCAATGTATACATTGTAACAACTACCTACAACTATTATGATATATTTATATGGATAAAGGATAAAGCAAACAATTGATAAAATTAGGTGATAGTTAATAGTAATAAAAATACTCTACAAATCATGTTTTCCTGTAGAGCTCACTCTCGAGAAACTTTTTATTTAATATAATTTCAATAAGAATAACACCGAGGATTGGGATAATCGAGGTTTTACTGTAATAAGAGGCTCAAATAAAGCGACTAAATCCCCCTAAATATCGGCCTGGTGCCCCCAGTTCAAAAGATAGTAATTAGTACTAATTATTTTATTCTGTGGTACTAAGAATGTTATGGGTGGGGGGGGGGGGGTATGGGCTTAAGTCTCTCCAACAAATTTAGACTATTTGCGTTTATGACTAATAAAGGTAATCTAACTATATACTCTATATGATAAAATATAGATATAATATAAAATATAATATATTATAATTGGATAACGGTACTTATATTCTAATTATTAAATATTTGTTTGAACCTATACTTCTTGGTGTTATTATGCTTTGGTTACTGAAGTCTGTAGTTATATCTTTAATAACACTCCCTTCATGATAAAATTGTACATATATTAAATTACATATAAATAGATGTATGTGATAATAAAAGCACTAAAAATCTACGAACTATACAATACTTCAATGTACACAATGCAGAAATACTGCATAGACACCTATCGCGATTTTCCACAGAGGTTGAATTTGATTTTTACAAAATCTATATATACTCATAAGGCTGCATACACATTACCTATATCTAAATGTAAGTATAATATTTTATGAACAAATACAATAAACGGAGTGACGATAATCCACAGAATACAATTATTTTATATATATATATATATTATTTTTTAATTCGTCATTTGCACGTTATACGATTGTTTTATCAAAACTAAACTTGGATTTCACAAATTATATTATATAAATAGTAAACACTGAATAGTAAAAGCAATACATTCTAAATAATGCAAATAACGGTTATTGTAGAAACATTTATGAATAAATATGTTCATCCCTATAAGTAATAATGAATCAATGAGAAGGGGGCGGAGGGGGGAAATGAGCCATCGACTGTTATATATTTAAACTTAAAAGTTCATAGAATAATTTTTGAGTTTTTAATTCTAGATTCTACAATTAATAACAGTGACCGAGTGGTGGTGGCCAATCAGGTGGCTTTCCTGCAGAAATGATCATTAAGCCTTAAAATGGACTAGCATTAACAATTATAAATGAATTTGAAAAAATCTCAGAACCAGAATCATTCAAAGTTTTGTGAAAAAAGCTTTCAAACGACTTTAGCTCTTGGACTGGGTAAAATAAAGTTAATTAAACATTAAAATGTTTCAGACTAAAGTTATACGTAATAGAATTCAAAAACTGATTGGTTTTGTTATTTAATAATTGATATATATATATAAAAGATGTAAAACAGTAAAACTAAAAAGAGGGCAAGTAGGTACCGTTCAGCTGGTATAATATGAATCGAGTGAACCTCATCATTTTGTAGATCACAATAATAAATGTATTACATTTTAATTCAATAATAAACTTATATATCATTGTTGTATAAGGAAAACGATTCTAAACAGAGACCAGTCAGCGTATATTACTTTATTACTATTACTATATTTGACTATATTACCTACCATACTTGATTATATTATATTTATATTGTTGTAATTGTAGTAATTTATTTTACTATTAGGGAGTAAGAAGTTAATATTGAATTAATTTTTTTCAAAAACATTGCATTTATTATAATAGTATAATATATTTTAATATTTATATCATATATCATTGTTATTAAGTGTTAACTTTTGAGTCAATAGGTAACGACTTACGACTTATTATAGGAAACGTTGTAAAAAGGTTTGTACTAGTAAAGGCAATAGCTTAAATTCAATCTAATAATTTTAAAAATATAATCATCATATGCATTAAAGTTTCAAGTACCTAATATCGTTATTCTTAGTTTCAATATGTACCTAATTGCCTTCATACCTATTGTATTTGTATAGAGAAGCTATATTTTAGCCGAAAATATTAAAACCGGCAGTATTTTAGCGGACAAATATTTGCACCGACAGTATTTTAGCCGACAACTAAAATTAGACTCGAAGTTCGACAGTTGGTAACACCCCATCTGGATACGTGGATTCGTATATAATAGAATTGTCTGTATTTGCCGAAAATGTCTAACCTATAATCTACATTTTTTTTCAAACATCGTAAAGTATTTTTAAAAACAGTGTAATTGCTCCCTACGCCTCTCGGCTCTAGTCGCCGAATTCGAGGTCTTGCGTACCTCTCGGTTTGGGGCTCGGTCCCCAAACCCCCCAGGGCTTAAAATAATCAACCATTGGAGAAGGAAGACCCCTTCGGTGTCTAAGGGAGAAATTAGGGTGAGTGCATCTCTAAGCTGACACAACATATAACCTAACAGGTGACCTACCCTTCGTTGGCTTTTCCACTAGATGGTCACTTGCACCACTCGGGGGTCAAAATATTTGTCAGCTAAAATACTGTCTACTCAAATAGTTATCTGTTAAAAAATTGTTGGCTAAAATACTGTCAGTTGTAATATTTGTCGGCTAAAATACAGTTCTGCCAGTATACTTGACCAATTCATTATTTTTCGGCTGGAATACGAATCGGTTGAAATATTTTCAGCTATTTTACGTGCTCCCTTTGTATATCATTTTGAATTTTCGGTTTAAGAATGAAGCTTTTATATAAGAAACTTTGAATGTTCAAACTATAAAAATTAAATTTTTTTGAAATAATTTACAAATTTTTGTTATTTTGACGAATTTTGAATTTTAAATGCTTAAAAAAAGTGTTAATATATCATTATTACTTTTAAATATATTATTATGTATTTTAATTTAAAAATTATTTTTTAAATAATATAATAACAACTAATGAGGAACTTTGAAATAAATTTTCAAGCATTTTAGACTAGCAAATTTTATATAAAAATGTATAGAAAAAACTTGAAAATTGAATGTTTATAAATAGCTCAAAAAGAGTAAATTTATGTTGAATTAGACTATGTATAAAGCTTATATAAACAATTGGTGAAAATTTATCAAGTATCTGAAGTATCTACGGTTATTCGTTTTTAAGTTACACTAAAAACACAAAATCGATTTTATCGAAAACTAGTCTGACGTAAAAATTACGGGTTTTCAATAATTTTTTTTTCTTTCCCTGATTATTTTAAAAAGTGTTGTTAATTTCTCTTTTGATCCTCCCCTCTCCCCCCCCCCAAAAAAAAATCGTACTAATTTAGTCTAATTTAATACTAAAAACTACACTCAAAGTGGAAAATCTGAGCATTTTTATTGCTCAAAATGACTGATACTAAAATAATTTTTTTAAAAAAAACACACATCATTAGATACCTATAATCAAAAAATGGATGGCTCTACTCAGAATATAAAATACACAAATTTGAATGTACAATATTGATAGTCGTTCCCAGTAAAATGATGTAGGTATAAGTATATAATCCAATGGTATCATATACTACCTACCTATTATCATTTACAAATAAATTATTATTTATTTTTAAATTTTAAATTGATACTGTTATAATATGTCATTATAAACTATAAAGATAATATTTTTTCTGAAAATACATTTTTCGGGAAAATCTTCTTCTTTCAAACATTTAATCCCCTTCTCTAAGTTAATCGCGGTCGTCGGTTGTATTATAATGTTATATTTTAAAATCAATGATTATACCATTTATACCTATAATTTCACGAACAAGGCGGCCGTCTATATAATAAGATTTGCGTTACTATCGTGAGCAGCAAACCACGATATTATATATTTTTGGTCTCAAAATGATAATGTAAGTAAGTATTATGGTGGAAAGTTTTAAATATACAATTAATCATCTTTGAATTACAATAAATTAACTAATCTAGTTTGAAATGAAATTCATTTGATAAAAATCATTTATAAACGCTCGTAAAAATGTTATGTAGATTTACTCGTAACTTTTAACAACCGCTATTAAAATTGCAAATATTATGAATTTTTAATTACTTAAGTACAAAATAATTTGAAAATGTTTGTGTTTGCGTATACCCGTATCTTAGCACACGGATTTTAATATACTAAAAAATAAGAAAAATGCCATAATATTAAAAAATGCACTAAAAATGTTTAAAAATATATTTAAATTTATCAAAAATCAAAGCTGTGCAGTAAGATATAATATTCAAAATAAACTTGTTGTAAAAATGTAGTCATAAAAAAATATAATTAAAAAACTTTACAACACCAGGGATATTATCAAATAAACTTTAAGAGTTATAGGTACAAGGACAACCATCCAGTCGTAATATAAATTACTAACTTATGAAATAAGATGAACATAGCTAACACTTTACTGTTGAGGTTGATTTCTGAGTGAAAGAATCACCGCAAAATATGAAGAATAAAAATGCTTAAAAATCAAAAAAGTTCAAAAAATACAAAATGAAAGTTTCATTTTTAAGTTATTTAATATATTTAGCAAATATTGCGCTTTGGGAGTAATGATGCTGCGTCGTGTTGCTTATTCAATTTACGGCCCAAATAAAATATATTTTCTATTCCATGATAGAATTGTATTTTTTATCGTCTATTTTACGTTCGTGCACCTGCATCACTAAACCAGTGACTCTCAACTGGTGTTCCGCGGAACATTTGTGTGCCGCGATAACTGTGGTACAAGCGTATTATATTATTATTAAATGCATATTAATATTATATATTTTTTACTATATAACAATAATTATCAGTCAAAATGTATTGTTATAAAAAATGTGCCGTGAACACAAAAAGATTGAGAACCACTTCACTCGACAGTATCCATAGTTCCTTCTATCCGTCATTCTTATCACCTATCAGAGTTTTATCACTATAGTAATGAATAACGATAGTATAGTATATGATAAAGTCGTTTTCACTCTTCGGTCTTCACTGCTTGTCTCATGTTTGCTTCAGCTCTTTAGTTAATGAAATGATTCCGTTCGTTTCGTACTGCCGCTTCTCGCTATTACTGGTATCGCATCATAAGACGTAAATACAAATTTCGAAATAATAATATCATTGTACTAAGAGAGTGACTGGTAGTTATAGTCAATCACAAATCGCTCGTATATATAGTTAATACACCGTTGGTCATAACGTTTCGTTTGCCGACGACAAGACGTCAAGGTATTCGTGCGAAGAAATTCGTCAGTCGGAACGCCGTTTCGTCCTACACTGTTCGCCGTCGTCGTCGAGTCGTATCGATTGTTTTCCGCCTCCGCGTGACACTCGTGGATACGACGATATAATTATTGTGATATTATTATAGTAACAACCATCACGTCTTGTTGCTAAGTTATTGTGCGCTGTTTTCAAACGTAACATTTTCTCCGCCGCCGTCGGTGATTCGGTCGAGTTAACAATAACTTAAGTCATTATAATATTGTACAGCCGTACCTACAACTGCTACCTGACTGCTCAGCTGGTGCGTGTGTGTGTGCTGCCTACGTACTTTTATTGACGAATGGTTCGTTATTAATTCGTTGTTGCCATCCTTCGCAAGATCCACTTTCCGAAAATGGACCAGACGCATTATGACGAAGGTACTGTGCACTAATGCACATTTTTATTTTATCGTTATTATAATACTTATGGCAATCGAGTATCAGCGTATCTATTGATACCTAGGTATTGGAAACTTTTATGTTTTTTACCAAATTTTTACCCTTTGTAAAGTCAGGTATAATAATATGACACAGTGCACAACTCTAGTGCTATCTAACCATTTTACAGTGTTAGGTACTCATAATTTGTTATTATAGTTATTATTATGATTTTTTCTAGACAGTTATTGATTAATCACACTGAGATGAAAAAAATCCAAGGTCGATTTCGGGCAGTATCTAGATCTACACTATCTACTGCTCATCTATTCTGTTTGTATTCGACACGTAGGTTGTTATTATATTGTGTTTGCTTGAAATTCCTGTGGTCTGTCTATAAATACTGCTATACTAATGTCTTATATATTTTATTTTTCTGTTCATTTTCATTTGTTTTATTTAACAATTGTTTTGCTTTTTAACTTATTTTTAAATAATTTTGTAGTTTGTGTGCCTAACGAAACATTGACTTACAAACTTCTGACAAATAGCTAATTAAAGAAGTTAAAAGCTATTTATTTTTTTTACATTAGACTATTCTGTTAAATGGTTTATTAATATTATGTTACTATGTTATAATTCAATAATATTGTACATGTATTAGATAATGACAATAGACATAGTTAAAAAATTGATTAACTTATTAAAATGTTGATAATAATAATATTATAATAAATAAATGCAACATAATACCAGCCCATACTTCTTAATAAACAAAAATAAATGAATAAATAAGTAGCACCTACCTAACCTATTAAGATATGAGTAGATATATAACTTTAAAATATTATAAATATTGCTATGAAAAGTAAAATTAGTTATACTCTTAATGATTTTCTGTATTTCCTGTATTGAATGTAATTACCTATGTATAATAGATACCTATCATTGATTAAAGTTATTTATTTTACTACTTAAAAGTTGAATTCCTCTGAAACCTTAAATCTTTTATCCATATTTAAATATAACATGAGACACTCTCATGAGATAACTACACTCTCCATTGTAGTTATCAATCTTCATATTAATAATATCAAATATGAAAAAAACCATATGACAATATCATATTTTGTGGAAATCTGAATCATAGTATATTAGGTACATATATTTTTTGAATAAATACAGCCAACAGAGAGTAGTTTCAACACCAAAAACATCCCCTCCCCATGGCTATGCCACTGCTTGTATTACTTAATCATATATCGTCTTAAGACTATCTTGTACAATTATTTTGTTTTCGTACTATTACATAAAGAATAAAACTTATAATATTAGTGGATTTTTTGGGTTTAGATCTTCTAACTTAAGGTTCAGTTTAACAATTAGAAAAACAAATAGGGATCAATGTATGCTTATATTTATTACCCTACCTATTGTTATGATAAGAGTTGCTTGAAAAATAGGAAATTTAACAGGAAACCTAACTTTTAGGAGACCAATAAAACATTAAAAAAAATTGCAAATATATGCACTACAGACCCAGATATGAATTCCGATATTTTGTTATATTATTGGGTATGCACCACCACTATGTTACGATGATATACTAATACCTTGAAAATATTTAGTTATTCAACATAACATACAAATATAATCAAATGTATATTAACTAACGAGTGTTCTAACTTCAAAACTAAATCCGACCACCGAATTTCAATATTGTTTTCAGTATACATAACTATAATATAAGTTAAAAAAAAAAAGAGTATTGGGTAAAGTAGAAATATACTTAAACATGACAATATGACATTGAATACTAGAAATCATGTTCTTTTATGCATAATACCCAGTATAAAATAACCATTAAATTAGATTATTAGTTTTTTCAATATCTGTACAAGTTTTATACCTTAGATAAATATAGATTTATATATTTAAATTCATATTTATTATTTTTTATTATTATTTTAGGTTTTCCAAAAGAACATGAAATTATTGAATTGTTACCATGCATAATATGCAATCGTTCATTCCGTCCAAGTTTATTACAACGTCATTCAACTATATGCCAAAAAAACGCTAAAAAACGTAAGGTAACATTTGATTCATCCAAACAGCGTAGAGAAGGCACTGAGATGGCAACATATTTACCACATATGAAAAAGACTCAAGATGCTTATATTGGCATAGAAAATTCTAAAAAAAACTGGAAAGTTAAACATGAAGAGCTTGTTAGAGCTGTGAAAGCAGCACGAGGTGAAAAAGTTGATAATAAACTTATACCGTCTAAACCTGTTGACTCTGAAGAATGTCCACATTGTGCACGGAATTTTGGACCTAAATCGTATGATCGACATGTAGAGTTTTGTAGAGAAAAAGCTCAAAGAATATCTACCGCACCAGTGATAAGTCAAGTAGCTAAAGAACGGCTTGAAGCAAGAACAAAAGTTAGTATATTTAGTTAAAATTTGAATAGGTACCTACTCTTAGTTTTTACTGAAATAAAAAAAACAAAAAGTTTTATAGATTCTAATTAGTTTATTATTTAATATTTTTAATTTATTTCTATTTTTAGTACCGTGCACCTCCACTTAAGTCACAACGTACAGTTACTAAAGAGAAATATTCTCCAAAAATTAAAAGTTATACTCAAGATGTTTCAAGTGTACCAATAAAAGTGATACAACCACTAAAAACTATTAAAAAAAGAACTCCGCCAAATAGAAATATTGCATGTAAGTATATTTTGTATTTCACCTACAAACTATATATTTTAAAAGTCATTTCCATTAAAAAAGTCAAAGTCAATGTACTGTTTTTAATTTTTTTTTTTATCTTTACTCAATGATGAGTATGTATTTTATATTTCAAAACAGAATTTATGCATTAATATTAGGTCTTATATATAAAAAAAATATTTTATTCATAAATAGATATAAAAGATATGATTTGTTTAAGTTAATTAAATAAAAGTATTCTATCAGGTACATTTAATATTAATATTATTTAATGTAAATGAAACAGAATATGAAATGTCTGTAAATTTTGGATGTTATTCAAAAATAATAAATTATAATATTAGTATAGACTAGGTATTTAAATAATTTGTTTTCTTAAATGAGTGGAGATCCTATTGTGTTATTTATATTTAGATAACTGTATTTATAATCTCTCCCTTTATTTGGCTGTAAGTTGACTTTTCTTAAACATATGTTATTATAAAGGAAGTCATGGTGTTTAATTTTAGAACTCAATTACACATACAAAAAAAAAATGTATATCATCTTATAGTCTTTACCTATTTTAATTTTATATTATAAAAACTATGATTTAATATTACAGATTAAAATTAATACTATTTGAAGGTAGAAAGGTAGTAAATGTAATTAATACAAATATAAAATATAACAATAAAATTAAATTAATTTTTATAGCTAATATCCCACGTCAACCGTCAATAGTAGTAAAAAAGAATGACCAAATATCAAAAAGCCTCTATGGGTAAGCGCAGTCATTATGTAAATATGTTTGTAATTTTAAAATTAATTGAGTATTATTTTTTCAGGAATAGAAATGCAATATACTTGCCCCAAAAGCCAGATGTAAAAAATGAACCACCAATGAAGAAATCTGAATCAGCCTATATCCTTAGTTCTCAAAATCGCATACAACAAGGAGTTAATAACAATAAAATAGTCAATAATATTGTTAAAAAAAAATTTTCGAAGTCGTGAGTGGAAAATATAATGTATTAAATGTTTAAATAAGCTGTAAATTGATTGGTGATTAAATCGTTTATCATTTAGAATATTTATAAATATTTAAATAATTTTGCAAAGAAATTTGTCAAAAAGAAAAAAATATATTGTATTTAAATGATGCAATATTTATAAGGTAACTTTTAGGGAAATTTTACTAGTAAATAATTTTAATACAACTATAAGTTGCAATAAATGTAAATTTACTTATATTTATAAAATTGAAAACAAAATATCAAAAATCAAAACGTCATATTCCATGCAGAAATTGAATTCTTTATTGATTTAAAATATTTGCTCATTTAATATCAATTTTTTTGTATTTATTGAGAATTGTAAAGTATTGATAAAAAAATTTAATTAATAAGGATATAAAATAGAACTAAACCATTAGTCTAAAAACCTAAAAATAACTACTTTTTTCGGCTATAAATACTAAAAAAATATACTTTTGAACTAAAATTATTTTTTAAAAAAAAAAACCAAAAATAAAATATACACTTCCCAATAACTAGTAAAATAAATCGAGTGCCAAAGAAGAAAAACAATATGATAAGTATATCAAATAAATAACAAGAAAAAATAATATCAGCTGTTAAGTTCTATAAAATACTTATCTCGACAATTATTCAACTTATCAAAAGTTATAAATATTAAATGTAGAAGAATGAAATTTATTTCTAAACAAAAAATATTAGATGTACCTAGATGACAGGATGAAACTTTTTTGTTATAGAGAGTTTTGTATTCATTTTATTAATAAACTAGTTGATAATGGTTAAAAAAGTAGTAGTATTATAGTGAGCCCATAATATTGTCTGTCAAGATGTTTATATATTGAAAATAAATATTTAATGTTGATTTCATAGGTAATATACAGTATGATTACAATTTAAGGAAACACTAAATATTTCAGCTACATTATCATGAATTTGATTCAGGTTATTTTTACTGATTAGAGGACTTAATATTACACTTATTTTTAAATTTGGTTCAAACCAAAGCTAACCTTTTTGTGTTTGATTTTAAATTGCATTATTTTTTAACAACTGACTAAATTAATTTTTCCTATCTTAGAATATAAAAATAACATATTATCATAGTAATATTTATGTTATTTTTTTTGCTAACTCAGTCTAAAATGATTTAGTATGATGTTAGACACTATTCCTCCTATTGTGTTTAATTTTATGTTATATACAATGCAATTTATTCATTTAATCATTGGATTAATATCTTGTACAAATTGTAAATAAGTAATTTTGTTTAAACATTTACAGAAAAAAATACTTTACTTGACACTTTTGACATTAATAAATATTGCCAGAAGTTAAGATAAAATATTAAAACACAAAAAGTGTATTAAAATTAGTGTCAATGAATAATTAAGTAGAATAAATTAATTTAAATTAAGACCTGCAACTAAATAAGTTGTGTATTCATATCCAAGGTTATTCATTTAAAAACCTGTAATAGGTTAACATGACAATAAATGTATAAAAGGTTATATTTTTTTATTTTATAGCTTGTATTTTTATTCTTTTAATGATGTGATATACTTATGTGCTTAACGGTCGACTTAAGTAGTTAATCTATGCTTTAAATGTATGAGTAGCACAGTGATCACAAGAATTATTTCTTATAAAATTCTTATAATGTTATTGCTCAATCTTTAATCTATTATCAATACAGCTTATTGAAAACATATTTTAATTGTTATGAAATATCAATACATTGTGATTTTTATTATTTTAGCCAACCCGATTTGGATATTTACGACCCTAATTTGGATAGCTACGATCCATTTAAATCAGCTGAACAACAAATGAAAGAGCTCGATCTAGATATTGACATAATCGACATTGGTCTTAAAAATTCGTTGAATAGTACCTTATCTAATAATATTGAAAATCTTCAAATGTCTCCGACATCTGCATTCGTTAAATATTCACCGGTCTCTCCTTTAGTATCGTCTCCAGATAATATTGAAAACACATTTCCCAATGAATTTCACTCGGACACTAATCTTAACAGTCATCCATTACACAATTTAAGTAATTTAAGTTTGTGTTCCATTGTTAGTATTGAATCAGCTGACTTTAATAATAAAACCCATAGTGCTATAGTGCGAGGTACAGATCATCCAAAAAGTCCTACAAAACGGAATATCTCTCATAATCATAAAAAAAATATAGCTATTGAAAATATGCTTTATGGTGATAATGAAAAAGATAAATCAAATCTCAATTTTGATTTGGCGGAGCAAGAACTTTTAAAATCTGTATCAGAATTTGAAAACTTGTTGAAAATAACAGATGACGATGATATAGTATCACCATCTTTGAATAGAACCTCTGCCCTTGGTATGATCAATGGGATTAATTCCAATAGCAGTGCTGATTCAGCTTACGGAAGGTAAGGCGAGCAATCAATGGTGTCTCAATTGTCATCGGGTACTTGCACGGTTTGAACGGGTTTCATTTGGAATCCTCCACTTACTGATTTTAGCCAAAATCAGCTTAACACGGGTAGTTAACACATTAAAATTATTAACATATTTGATAATTATAGCACATTATAACACAAATTTGATTATGGTTTTGCTTATTTAGTCTGAATATAAATACCAAATAAGAATACAATATTAGCTAAACAACTTTTTTAATTAAAAAAAAAAAAAAAAATGTTACTTAGCTAAGTGAAAATAAACAAAATAAAAATGTCATTTTATTTAACTAATCAAAAGTATTTTTATAGAATAATTAATTTTTTTTGTTGTTTCTTTTAAGAAAGTGTATTGTATTTTTGGCATCTGTAACTAAAGCAAATATGTTCACTAGATTGTATGTTTGTTTTAAATAAATAATTAAAATAAAATAGTTACTCAAAATGACACATAACATCACATTTTATAAAATTTTAAATCAAATAACTTATTAATCACTAAACACAACCTATATAGTAATAGTTTATAAAATATCACCTAGAACTTCATTAATTTATACTATTATTAATACATTTTTATCAATTTATTATGAAAAATTATGAATTCTTTTTATATAATTTATTAAAGTTGTTTTCTAAGTTAACATTCTTGCAAATTAATAATTATTTACAGTAGTATATTATATAAGTTAATTTTTTATTAATTATTATTATTATTATTATTTTTTTTTTTAACAGCTTAAACAGAAAAACTGAGCAGGCAACTACTGAAAATTATCTTGCGTTGCTAAAAGCTGCTAAATTTTGTCATGAATGTGGGTTCAAATATCCAATTGTTGATATTAAATTTTGTACGGAGTGTGGTATGCGGCGCTTGATATCATGATTGAATTGACTCAATTTCAATATTTGTTTTAATGAGGGTATTAAGAAAACAGAATTTACAATGTGTTAAATTTGTAGAATGTAGAAAATATTTTAATATTTTTATACTTATATACTTATAAATTATAATTAATAAGCTAACAACAATTTGTAATAATTATTATGATATAAAATTGCATTATTTTGCTTAACCCCTAAGACTGATTTTTTAAATTGAAATTAGTTTGAGTGTATCTTGTCACTTAATTTATTTCATATTTTACTAATTTAACAAGACCAAAGTATTAACAATAATATTAATATTATTGTTAATACTTCACATAATATATATAATATATAAATTATATTATATAATAATATAATTTTCTTACAACAATATTGCTAAGGTATTCAAAATATTAATTTTTATTTACTAATATTGTAAACATTACTTTAATTGGTTAGTTCTCAATTTATAATATTTAAACAATAAACATACAATCATATCGACTTGTATATCTCATAATTAATACTATTTCTATACTAACACGGCAATTCATCCTATACAATACTTTTATTATACTAACACTACACATCTATTGGCTAATTGGTGAGGAAAAAAAGTATAAATACAATAGCAAATTACTAAACATATATTGTTTGTATTTCACTTTCACATAAAGTGTGCCTATTGTATATTAATTATTCAACTTAATGGCCGATACATTTAATTACTCTTAATATTAAAAGTATTGAAACTCGATGTAGATTATATTATACTAAATAATTATACTACCTATACTAATTTGTAGTTACAAATAATGTTATTTTTGATAGCAAGTTAAAATATTATATTCTAATCAATTTAACCATCTGGATTGTTACCAAAGAATTTAATGTCAAACTTTGATGATGTGTTAAATGTTTCATCTAAATATATACAAAAACATTAATAACTAATATAGTAAAACTTTTTTTAATCCTTTTTCTAATTTTTTTTTTATTATTATTAATCCTCAGTATTTGTTATTATTAATTGTTTTTAATTATTTTTCATGCATTTGTTGTACTAGGTAGGGTGCTTTAATTTTTTTCACCTTCGAATATTAACACAATTTATTGATTTGATTATTTTAATGTTTATCATTTTTATAGATTTATTTATAATTTAAGGTTAATTTTAAGAAATTTTATTCATAAGATATAAACTATTCATTGCCATTTCGTCTTAACATTGGTAGTGTAATAATTTTTTTTTATGCATTTGTTCAAGAAAGACAGCAAATTAATAGGAACAGAAAATTATAATATGACTATCTATTATTTACAAGTACCTATAAGTAAGATATTACAAATCTAGTTCAGTACTAATAATTTATTATTTTTCAATAGTTAAAATTTTATATTGTTTATTATGTTTAAATGTCCACTGTCTAAATATTCTGAATGATATATCTTTTTAAAAAAATTGTATTTTTTTTTTTCATATTCATGTCTATTCTATAACTATAATCAAGGCTGGGCAAGTTAACTATTTTTTTAACTCTGAGTTAGGTTATTACAGAAAAATGTAAGTTAAATTTAAAGTTAAAAGTTACTTTAATTTTTTTTAACTTCTAAAAGTTAAAAGTTAATTAGAAAATAAGAGTAACTCAACTTAGCTAAAAATCTGTTACTTTTTTTTACATAAAATGAATAATTATACCTTTTTTTAAAGCAAACAAATAACATAGTAATTTAATAAAGGTTTTTCAGTTTTAAATCCATGTATGTATTAAAATTAATTGCTGTGGGTACTTATATACTTAAATACTTATCAATAATAAAATACAACAAAATAATAAAAATGTTTTTATGTATTTGTTTACTTCTGGTCCACTACTAAACTAAATTATAATAACCAAATTCATTATTAGAATAAAATCTTCTTAATTATTTATACATATAATATAAAATAATATTAAATTAAGTTATAATTTTACAAATGAATAAAAAAATAATTAGTAATAACTATTAATTAATAATGATTAATGAGAATATAAACGTGTATGAGATACTAAGTAAATAGTTATATTTTGCTTTTCTCAATATGTTACCCCTATAACTTTATTTGCTTATATTATATATAATATATTCTGTTAATATGCAATATTATAAACATTATTATAAATTATAAATTATTATTTATTACAGATTCTATTTTCAAATAATGTTTTAAATCTGGTTTTTAGAAAAAATTAACTTAACATGACAATAAACATTAGTAACTCATAAGTTATTGCATAACATAGAAAAATATTTAATTTGTTAAGTTAAAAGTTATTTCTAAAAAAAAGAGTAAGTAATGAGTTAATACCCAGCCTTGGCTATAATTGCTTACCTTTAATGATTTATTTTATATCTTAAATATGTTATTACCAAATTTGAACAGTTTTTAATTGTTTTTATTTACTAGTATTTTATTATTTTTATCATTACAAAAATGTATATTGTAGTAATTTTTTTATTGTTTTTTTTTTAAACATGCTCTTAACAGTATTTTAAAATATGACAGTATGGTGCTATAGTAATGTAGTGTTTTTTGTAATAACTTATATTTAATAAGCCAATGTTCATAGATTAGATATCATAATTCATAATTAAAGTCAACAAATTTTATGTTTGTGTATTAAGCCAAAGAAAGCTATAATTACTTATGTATTATTTATTAATTTCCATTACAATAATTGTTCAAATAACAAATTACCTCCATATGACATGTTACCTGTATATAAATTGATACATTAAATTATTTTAAATAATAATGTATTATATTATTAATTAATATTAATGATGACATATATTCAAAGGTTAAACGTTGACACAATTCACAAAGTTGATTAACAAAATGTAGTAATATATTTTTTAAATTCATTATTTAGCTTCTTTTTAATAATGTCATAATTCTTCAATTCAAATGACATGCCTATTCTAATTATTTTGAAATAACTAAATATCTAAATAATGTGTATTCAAATTATGATAACTCCTGGATTTATGTACTAATACATGTTTGATTTAGTTAAATACATTTTTAAAATTATTGTTGTTATAATTTATAATAATATATGATCTAACTTTATTTACAGTGTTAATATTTTAGTCATTTTGTTATACATTTTTCATTAATTTTGTACCTAACCAGTGCTATTTGATATTTAAAATTATAAAAAAAATTTAAGTTTTAAATCACATAAATTGTTTGTTTTTATATTTTATATTTTAAATCTCTAGTATAATAGTAAACAAGTATATTGGCATCACCTAAAAAAAAAAAAAAAAAAATTTAGAATAAATAAATATTACTAAAAATATAAACTAGTTATATTTAAGTAGTATTTGTATTTAAGTAGTTTCTTAGGTGTTAAAATATAAAATCAACGTAATATTGGATCTAGTAAGTATTTATTTTAAGTACTTAGGCACTTGAACCATCTTTACAAATTACAAATGTTGATGAATTAATATTAATCAATAACATTTTCAAATCGCCTCTGCCCCCATATTTTCTAAATCCATCATGGACCTATTAGATAATAGATATCCTTAGTACACTTAGTCAAATGACTCATAAACCACTCGTTTGAAATTTGATTTTAATATGTCAACATTTTCAGAAAAGTTATCTGTTAAATAATTTACAGAAGAAAAGTGAGTTTTTATTTCAAGGAATTTGTATCTTGACAGGACACTATGTAATAGGTGCAAAAAAATTTCAAGAATTTGAAAATTTAGTCTTAAAATAGGTCGATACTTATGTAAGTTCATTTAAAAACAACAAAAATACGATATTGAATAACTGCATTAATGGAGAAAAAAGAGGCGAGTACTGAACAAGATTGGTGAATCTTCCTGTATACGGCATACTTAACCTACACGAGGATTGGATGATGGTGGGCTGTGGTTATTGACTCAACTTTGGGCTTATCAACAGTAAAGGTGGTATTGGCCTTGGCATTATGAAAGTGAATAAAAGTATAATATAATAATAATATGTAGGTAAATGTATGGAACTCTGTCACAAATTTCTCAAAAGAAAAATAGTAAATATTATCAGGGTTGGGATTTTATAGCACTTAAAATTGCGTAAATATTTGCTAAAAATATACAATAAAAATAACAAAATAAGCAAAAAACCAACGGAAATGTATTATAATATAAGTATATAACCTTAAAAATCTCTAAAAATATATAAAAAGAAATAAAATGTTAAATGTATTACTTATTATTAATTAATCACTTACAAATTATTATACTTTCTAAAATCTTGAAAGTAATTTAGTCACTCTAATCAATGATCAGAATCCTAAAGGATTGTAAAAAAAAATTACCAATTAATTTAATCTTTAAAAATTATTTTAGTTATTTTAAAACTTTTTTTCATAAAACTCATTTATTAAAATATTATTGTATAAAATATAACCAATTTTGATTAAAAAACAGATCAAAATGCAAAAATATCTACAAAAATTCCAGAAATAAGTAGCATTAAACTCTAAGAAATTGCAAAATATGCAGGTTATTATAACTAATTTGTTTTTAGATTGAAATATTTTTATATATATTTTTTGTATTACTAATACATTAAAAAACGTAACAAATAGTATTTAAGAAGTAATTGAAATTATAAATTAATAAAGATAAACTTTATGTATTTTTTATGAATAAATAAAAATGTTAAGTGATTTATTTTTCGTTTATTGAACAAATAAATCCGGTAAAAATGATAGGCAAGTGGATACCGCTTTGCTGTACAGTAAGTGTCGAGTGGGTCATTGTAATGAAAAATCAGAAAAGTTAAAAAAAAAATTTAAGTCATGCACATAAGTAGGTACCTATATAAGATACCATGCAATTCGGACGTTCCAATTTATGATTTTTTTGACATACAATTAGGATGCACTAGCTTATACCTACGATACTACAGTAACGTACATATTATTATTGTATAGGTATAATTATATAAATTAAGTGGTAATATAGTTTTGTATATTATAATATAAATAAAATATATGTTTCTATGCCAGTGTAAAAATCACTAATAACATTTTCAAAATATTTTAACTCTTTAAAAGAAATTTATAGACATTTGAAATTTTGAAATGTTTTTTGCTTGGGTCAAAAAGTATAAAAATGTAAAACAAGATTTCTCATAATCCAACAAAAAAATCTACAAATATATAAAATAATTTTTTTTTTATAGATACCTATTTTAAGATTTAAAATCAATTAATCAAAAATCTAATATTATAATATTTTTATTAATGACTTATAATAGTAGATATTCGTTTAATCGTCGAGACTTTCCGTTTATATACTTGGTATATAATTTAAAAATCTTAAGATACCCATACATGTTTAAAAACAAAATAATATATATATATATATATTAATATTTGGTTTTTTTTTTAGAAATGTTATGCACTCTGTTGTAGAGGACGAGTGATGTACGCGTGCCCGTTAACTACTCACAGATAGCGCAGTTAATACCATAATATATTAATATGTTTGACACTAATTAGTCCATGATATATTATTATAATAAATAAATTGTATAGCAAATTTTGCTACTATAAACTTTTAATTCTATCAAAAGACATTTTCATAATTATCTTTCAAAAAAACAATCATTACGTTTGTTTAAGACCATTGATTAAAGTAAAAAAAAAAAAAAAAAGGCGGGTATATTAAATCTTTTAAATAAACTCGTACGTTTTAATATCGTTTAACACAACAAAATATACTTATAGGAATCCATGTATAGTATAATACTTATAAGGTTACCACTGACGATATAATGTTGATGAACTGGACAGATCAATGCGCTATTTTTAAATTTTAAATCCAGTGAATCGGGCACGAAACGTTGTAACCGCGGTATAAATATTATAATACTATAAGTATAAGCAGGGGTGGCCAAACTTTTTTCGATCAAGATCTACTAAGAATATAATTTTCCGTTAAAAATCCACCGACGTAAAAAAATTAATTTTTTATTGTTAAGTCTTTATCATTAGTATAAAATACTAAACATACTTATATAAATAATGCAATCCACATTAAATTTCTAAATAGTTTTAAAATAAATTAACATTATAGTGTTGAAGTAGAAGCGTGTCATATTGAACACCGTTGGTCAGTTAATTGATATTTGGGGGAATAACATAGTGTCTCACTGCTAAACGAAGACGCCGCTATAAATGATCATAAAAAATTGTAACTCGGTACTCAGTTTGTATAACTGTCGTGTGAGAAAATGGCATGCGACACAAACAGATTTATCCGAAATACGCTTGTAACCGTAACTACTAGATATGTAATGATAAGTTCCGACAAAGGGCGATCGACTTTGAAATCGTCCGAGATCGACCGGTGAATCGGGACTGATGTTTGGGGTCGCTCTTGATGTATAGATAGTACAAACAACAACAGTATAATTATTCTAATGACGGATCAGACGGGTCGAATGTAATCGTCGCGCACAATAATAATCATCAAAGATGGATGCAACAATTCGATATTATTCACTACACTATTATAGTCGTGTGTAACGTAGTCGATTGAAGTTCGGCAGCGAGCCGTATCCGATATTTCGATTTCGTGCGCGCGCGCGTTTATTATTATTGACACGACAACAGTATAGTAATGGCATGGTATAATAATATAACATTGCCGTTGCATCGTGATTCACCGTTATAATATTATTATGTTCATATAACGTGTACTATGATCTCGTTTATCTGCTATGCACGCCGTACGTTCGGAGACGCGTGACACGCCCGCCGTCGGAAAAAAAAAAAATGTATAATATACCGTTTATTATATGGACTTCGGTTGATGTGTCGGCCGCCGGTGCAGTAACGTA
Organism: Pentalonia nigronervosa; assembly: GCA_014851325.1. Taxonomy (NCBI): domain Eukaryota; kingdom Metazoa; phylum Arthropoda; class Insecta; order Hemiptera; family Aphididae; genus Pentalonia; species Pentalonia nigronervosa. The sequence goes on along the minus strand of JACXSJ010000108.1, from coordinate 62,257 downwards.
ATAACCGTCGTCCGGTCCGGTGCTTCGACTTTTCCGTTTCCGATTCCGCCGTGGACCGCGTGCAAAACGGTTCGGCAAGTCTACGGACCGCGGTTGTGCATGGTCGTAACACTGCTGCAGGTAGTTATGTTTTAAGTAGTTGGGCCGCGCGATTAAGTACGGGCGCAAGCGCGTAAAACAATATTACTGGCATGCGTATAACTACACGGTTGCGCACTTTTTAGACGAGACGTGACGAGTGTTTTACGTTCAACAAATCGCACCCTGTATAATAAAAATTGTGTCCACGAAACGGGCGCGCACTGAAATATTAAACTATAGTGTAGTAAAGTTTTGTGTTATACGCTGTATTACAATGCGATAGGAATATTTTATAACATCATAAATGGGCGAGCACGTACACACCATAGCAGCTCAATTATTATTATTATTATAATATTGGCGAATTTCTAGGTAGAATGAAATATTAATTATTTAAGCCAACGATATAAAAATATACTTTTTATGCGCCGCAATCGTGTTGTGTTTTCTCGACTAAAAAAAGCAAAAACTGCGCATTATCGTATTGTTTTTTTTTTTTTTGCAGGTTAAAAGTGTTTCAAATACCATCACTGAATCGTGTCGAAGTATTCGCATTAGCTGCGAACGGCGGCCGCCACATGACTCTTCGTCATTTCCGGTTTTCCTGCCGTCCGGCCACCGTGATGGTTGTCTTGTTACAACTGGCACTGCTCGTCGCGCCGCCGCCGCCGACGGTAGCGTCTTCCGACCGGTGCCGGTTGGTGCGTTCTCTCCGCGACGAGATCGCCGGATACCGTCCCGTCGTTGACCGCGTGCTCTCTTACGTCCAAGACCAGAGCGGTTACAAGGGCAGGACGTGGGCTGCCCTGTCCGAGTTCACGGACACGTTCGGCTCCCGATTGGCCGGCACGCCAAACCTCGAGAACTCCATCGACTACATGCTGAACAGGCTCAGGACCGAGAACTTGGACAATGTGCACACCGAACGCGTCACGTTCACAGGATGGCAAAGGTGTACACGTTATAATGTTTATAAGTCGTTAATAGAATATATTATACGACGGTTTTTGGCTCCTAATAATAAATAGGTGTATTGCTGCTACAATAAATAATAATATGCATATCCATAGGGACGTCTATAGGTAGAAATCCAGTAAAATTTCAGGGGGGGAGCTAATATTTTTAACATCAATGTGAGCGGGATAGCTCGAACCCACACAACTTAAAAGCTCTCTGATTTGGGGGGACAAGCCCCCGTAATTCCTCCACTCCAATATCCACCTTTGGTGCCCTCCCTAGGGAATAGGGTGTGAGAGGTAATGTCACCCAAGTGCGGCTCCAGAGACATGATTGGGGGAGGGCTAAGTCATAATCTTCAGAAAAATGTCGATATTATAATATATTATTTGGAAATTTGTTTATAATAATATATAACTTTTTAGAAATACGGGCTTGAGAGGAGACCGTGGCCTCCAGATCCCTCCTTGAACCGTTCCTGATGTCATCCCCTCCCCCGCGAGTTAGTCAGTTTCTACGTTTGGTCTTAAGCCGTTGAGTCGGCAATTTAACGATTTAATAATGTATTCAAATATAATTTTTTTTTTTAGACACAAAGAATATATATATATATACTAGCTGAATAACCCGGCTTCGCCCGTGTGCAGTTATTGCTTTCTCTAAATGAAATTCTTAAATCAGATGTTTATTTTTTACCTTCTTTCTTTTTTCGGTCCCCTAGCAACATTCCCTAAATAAACGACGTGAATTTTCAAACGAAAATAATAGCACGTAGGTTGTACAGTTAAAATTAGTTTTATAATAATTAAT